>VRLP01001625.1:0-119489 GCA_009660295.1 Lophius piscatorius | reverse complement strand
GTAATCCAGTCTGTTCTCTTCACATCCATCACTGTTTGGTTTGGATCTGCTACCAAACAGGACAGAAACAGACTACAACGGACAATTAGATCTGCAGAAAAAATCATGGGATCCAACCTGCCCTCCATCCAGGACTTATACTCCTCCAGAGTCAGGAAACGGGAAACGAGTTTAGGTACTTGGGGTCAACTCTTCAAAGGGAGGGGGAGTGTGAAAAAGGGGCGAAGAAGCGGATACAGGCAGGATGGAGAAGATTACAGGTGTTATCTGTGACAGAAGAGAAGCAGCAGGAGTGAAGGGAAAGGTTCACAAGATGGTAATGAGAGCAGCCCTTCTGTATGGCTTGGAGACAGCGGAGGTGGCAGAGTTGAAGATTTTAAGAGTTTCTGTGGGAGTGATGAGGATAGACAAGATTAGAAAAGAGCACATTAGAGGAACAGCCCAGGCTACACTCCTTGGAGACAAAGCAAGAAAGGCCAGATTAAGATGGTTTGGACACGTGAAAAGGAGGGATAGTTGTTATATTGGTAGAAGGATGCTGGAGATCGAGCAGCCAGGCAGGAGGAATAGGGGAAGACCAAAGAGGAGGTTTCTGGATGAGGTGAGAGAGGACATGCAGTTGGATGGTGTGACAGAGGAAGGTGCAAAGGACAGGGCAAGATGGAAACAGACGATCCGCTATGGCGACCCCTAAAGGGAACAGCCATGATAAGAAATAGAACACTCCAAGCCTTTTACAAAACAAGTCAACAATCACCTATAGATTCATAATGTTTTGGCAGAGGCTACCATGTAAGCGACCCCCTGCTCTGCAGGAATACCAACCATTCATGTAATTATTGATACACCAACTTAACAGATGTTAAGAGCAACTTGGGGTTCAGGATCTTGCTCAAGGCCACGTCAACAGAAAGCAGATGCTAGGGATCAATTCAACTGACCTTATGATAAGTGGACAAACGCGTTTCTCTCCGTAGCCGAAGGTGGCTGATACTTCAAAGTTTCTTCAAAAATTCTTCAAGGTAGATAAGTGAAAGCATGTGGAGAGCTTAAATATGTATTGAAGTAGATGGTATTCAAATAATTCTGCAAAATAATTATTTTGACGGAGATATGGCCCTTAATTCAAAATGTGTACTTAATAATAATAATAATACATTTAATTTATAATGCACTTTACATTTGGATCAAATCTCAAAGTGCTACAAAGTAAAAGCAGATAAAAGCATCAATAAAAAAAAAAAAAAAACTAAATAAAAGCCTGACCAAAAAGCAGCAATGTTAATTAAGGTTATAGGTTCTGCTAAAAAGGAAAGTTTTAAGTCCTTACTTGACATACACACACGCACACTTATTTAATTTTTTTAAACATATATATTTATATACTGTATATAGTCCAAAAAGAGGCAAACACAGTTAATCTCCAAGCGATATGACCGTCTCAGAATACAGAAAGCATGGAAAGGTAGAAGTATGGGATCCAAGATAAAGAGTCCAAATAGCAACACAGAGAACAAATCCACACACGATAAACTGTCACTGGATGGAATAACTGAAAAAAGGAATTCTGAAAGGAGTGACATGAGGGTTTAACAAAAACTGGCACCAGAGGCATACAATCAGACGTGTATACGTAAGGTAAAAGGGAAAATCAGAAAATTTCAGAAAAGTAGGCATTGAATACGGAGAATGAAGGGTAGTAGATTGTGAACTTTGATTTATCTCCCTTGCTTATGCTCCTAAATAATCTGTGTCAAAATTAAATTATGATTTGACAACTTTACCTAAATATGAACAGCACCAGCCAATAATTATGTTTTTGGCCTCTACCAGGAGCCTGGCTGGGCACAGCAATTAGTGGCCTTCTCTCAAAATTCCCAGCCTCCAATGCTTGGCCTGGTTGCAGATTTGTTTGTCCATATTTTGTCTCCATCTAAATACTTCCCAGATGTTTGTTTGTTGAACCACAGCTGGTGTAGCCCTGCAACTTGTCTTGCCATTAGGGTATTATGAATGCTACTACAATTCCCCCAATTATACAAGGACCATCGTTTTTGCGATTGAACGAAAAAATTATGCTTTGGTTGCTTGGCCATCCAGGGAACAAAAAGTGGCCTTTGAGCTATATATCAGGGCTGTGCAAACACAGGAGGGCCCCTCTGGCCAGGAGGTCCTTCTGCAGGAAATAAGCTGGAAGGGATCAGCGCAGGGAGTCAATGGTCAAAGAAAGTCCCAGCCGTCAAGCAGGACATCATCTATGTTGAACAGCAAAATCCTGCCAAGCATCTGCAAGTATCCTGACCATTGCAAGGGACTGGAAGCTGTTGGTTGACCTCAAGCAGCAGCTTAATTTCCCCAGCCACAGAGTGGCCATCGGTCTCTGCTACACTGGAGCTGAAAGTCCAATGGGAAGCGAGTTGGAGGAGGTCTTCGTGAGGAAGCCATCCAGGTATGCAGAATGGGTCACTTAGTGTAAGCTGGCTGGCTGGAGAGCAAGATGTCTCCTGATAGAAGTTGGATGCAGTGGATTCAAAGCCTGCTCCTTTGCCACAACCACCAGACATCTGAACATTAAGGAAGATGGACTGAAGAAAGCCACCCTCAGCACCTGCTGTCATTATAAGTCGTATAAAAAATCCATCTCGCCTTTAATCAGTGTTTTCAAAAAGTTTCACTACATTCAATTTATTTCAAACTTTATTAAGGACACAGCACATGGAGGAATCCATAGCGCAATAAAGGACAAACAAAATCAAAACATAAAGTAAAAATAGGAAATCTCTACTGTAAATGCAGCTGAGCTTCCATACTGTTGCTGTGTTCATTGTTTGGTGTTATTTACCATTGAGTTATATTAAGCATCCTTTGTTTCTGAACTGGCAGGAGTTTAATTGTTTGTTTTTACTTTACCTTGCTGTAATATATTGTTATGGCACAATTATCTGTGGGGGATTTTTTTTCTCTATTGCGGAATTATTAAACCGTTCCAGTGGTGGTTATTATTTTAAAGTGTTTTGAGGTTTGCCGACTTCTTGCGGCTGAAATTCCTCCAATTAGAATTGCCTTCCATACTACAAACGAATCCTTTTTGCGGAAAGTTTAAATAAACTTCGAGGATTGATGTTACTCAGCCCATACCTGTCTTCTTCGAGGCAAAGCATTGTGGCTCCACTGAAGACAGCATTTAAAAATCATTCTTGAGCCTTGCAAAAATTTAAATCTTACTCTCAAAATGCTCCCCTTCTTACATCAACATATTTTTTGAAAACAATTTCCTTCAACTTTTAAAAATACAGACCGGGAGCATTCTATTCACAGAACAGTACAAATAACAATAGACCAGCATGGAATTTCCAGCTAAAAAAATATATTATTTCAAATAAATTCTCAAAACTTCACAAAATAGCTCCGTTATCTCCCTTGTTTTAATATTTTCATTGTCAACCGCTTATCCTGTTCAGGGTCACGGGGGGCTGGAGTCCATCCCAGCTGACATCGGGCTAGAGGCGGGGTACACTCTGGACAAGTCGCCAGTTCATCGCAGGGCCAACACATACAAAACATACAACCACTCACACGTAAGGGCAATTTAGTGTCACCATTTCACCTATACTTCATGTTTTTGGACTGCAGGAAGAAGCCTGAGTTCCCTGAGAGAAACCACGCAGACACAGAGAGAACATGCAAACTCCACACAGAAAGGCCTACAGAGGTGGATTCGTACCCGGTACTTTCATGCTGTGAGGCAGCAACCACTAAATAATACTATATATTAAATAATTACCATACATTGCTGTAGATGCTAAATATGCTCTAATGCTGTAATTAACATTGAGTTGGTAGGTCTACTTGATTGAGATTAGTCATTTAAAATGATTGTAATGTATCCACTGCCTACCTGTAGATGGTGCCATTGGTCTTTTTGTGTCATGGACTGATTGATAACAAGGCCTTGAAGGCATCTGAAAAACTATAATCCTGAAAGCCACAGTTATCTTATTTTATAAATATATCTTTTATTAATCATTAAGATAACCTCCTTATAGCGTAACGCGGTTTCAAACTTGAAAATACATACAACGTTTTTACTAGGCTTCTCTTGATCGGCAACACTTCCTTAAAATGTCAGACTTAATTTCTAAGATATACGGGGTTGTTTCCTTACTAACAATTGTTTATCTCTTCAACTGTTGTTTCACCATTTTAACCATATTATAGTTATTTAGGAACACTGAGGGCTGGAGCCAACCCACCTGCTGAGCTGAGTATAGGGGAATGCTTGACAAACTGAAAGACTAACGTTTACATCTGTGGTCATCTGAGAATATCTGTGGTATATTCTCCTACCCACCTGGGCTGCTCATACTCACACTGAGAGAGGAAACAGAAGTCAAGTAAAAATACAAACTTTACACGGGAAGGTTCAAAGCTCAGAGTTAAGCTGAAGACCTCCTTGCTGTTAAAGTATTGTTCAATGGTGGCATGTCCTGTATTTGAAACCTTACTGGAGTAAATGTATTGTAGTAAATGTATTTAAAGTATCAAAGTAAAACTACTTGTAGTTCCTCTCATGTTTAACCATTATTTTTTGATTACTTCTCCTACTGTATTAATGTTTAAGCCTATATTACTGCTGTTTAAGGAAATCCAATGACTTTTCTAATTACTAAGACATATGAGAATTTTTTTCATATCCATAAAACAATCTTTCGGTTTATCACAATGAACATCAACTCATCTGTAGGTGCATTAAGTCTAAAAAAAAATGTTATCTTAAAAGTTACTAGTAACTTAAGTTTTCAGACAAATGTAGTGGGGCAGAAAGTAGAATCACTCTTACTGATATATACTGCAGTAAAATAATAAAGTAGCATAAAATGGAAATACTCAAGTAAAGTACAAGTCGCTCAAATTAGTACTTCAGCAGAGTGCTTGAGTGAATGTACTTAGTTACTATTCACCCCTGGTATTAACCATTTACATTATGTCTCAAATGCAAATGCAACATTTTGGGAAATCTGATTATTTGCTTCGCGAGAGCATTAGAGAAGATGACAGACACCACTCTGGTCGATTATCTCAGCTTGGTCCATGACCGGAAAAAGCTACTGTGGCTCTCTTGCTTGGTAGCATAACCTGCATACCAGCCCCTCAGACTTAATACTAAACAAAAATCAAAGCCAACAAAAGACTTAGAGTCTTTGTTGGCTGGGCATGTAGGGCTGGGTATGGACAGACATACAGCATAACGAGAGCAGTAGATGTATTACCAAGGCGGAGGCCAGGCTGGCTGGTCACCTCTGCCTCCAGTCTCCATGATAAGCTAAAGCCAGTTGCTGGCTGTAGATCAATGTTGAATCAGAGGGCAGATTATCACATTTTCTAAACCTTCAAACCGCTTCTTAACATGGTGATGATTTGTGTGTTTCACAGCTTATTTCCACTGTGGTCAAATAAATCTTTTGCAGAAAGGTATTAATTTAACTTATCTAACAATAAATGAAGAAATACAAAATAAGACCTTATTGTGTGTGTTCATATTGTCCAGATTGTTTACTTTGATATCATTCCAGAAAACAGAGGTATATAAATCACTGCTGAAAATAATTACACATGAGCTAAGAATTGTTATCATTGGATCAACTGGAATCCCTCCCTGCATCTCTGCGGGTGTGGGACGAGGTGATACTGGGAATAAACCTTAAACTGAAATCTGCATGAATCCATGTCTCTTGGTTTTGTCTCGACAAATGGCTCCTCCTCCAGAATGGAGTCATTGTAGTGCATGTGCAGAGTGCCACGTAGTCCACCAGAGTCTGTGTGTGTCTGGGTGTGTATGTGGTGATCCAAGTGTAATGGAAACCCAGTATTTACCAAAGAGGAGAAAATATTTGAATTGTCTGTTTCTGTCATTGAGTTTTTATCTGTGCTGATCTTGACCTTATTTGCATAGACGAAGGTTTGCAAACGGGTAGAGGGGAAACTTCTGATTAGAAGTAAATTAAATACTGTAAACCCAAGACTGTCCGTCGACTTGTCCAAGTGCTGAAATGAAGCAGAGATGTTATTGGAGAGAGCGTATGCAGCTTAGGCATGTGGGTATGATAGAAGAGTCTTGGCAGTGATGAGATCATAATGGATATAGGAATCAGTTAAAAAAAAATTTAAAAAAAGAAAGAAATTGAAACCGATAGTCCCGAATCTGAATTTTTAGAAATTTTAGAGAAAATTGATCAAATGATTTAAAATAGTTTTATGTAATTTGTGTGATGGATTACGTGCTCAAGTATAGTTAATATATGCTATAAATATTCAAGTTCCTTTTCTCAAGTGAAATGCTGAATCTATGCCAGATGTTGACTCAATAAATTAGTTATTATGAAAGAATGAGGTCTTTGTTTCTTCACTGAATGACGACACTCTTGCTATTTTCCCTCCATATTCAGTCTATTTTCAAATTCTTTAACTCGGTCGGCTGCCCAAAAGAATCAGGACTGTGGCTGAGTTGCAGCAACGTGGACAAAAGCACTCGGTTAATTCCTTGCAGATGTGTCTCTGAGCCGTGTGAGGGAACATTGTGCTGCCCTCACTGAAGAGAAAAAGGACTCCACACTGGGGAAAGTTCAATTAATTGAAAGGGAAAAAGAAAACCAGCACAGCTGGTTTTGACTGTCTGGTTTTCAACCGAGAAGGAGAGAGGAGGCAACCCAGGAGCACATAGTTTTCACTCTCTTGAGGAACTGTTGGTATGCAGAATCACAGGAGTGCGTGTTAGAAAATCCTCCAACCAAAAACACTATTGCATGTGGTTGTTGGGGGGGGGGGTTTCAAAGTGTATTTACAGCTGTTTTCTACTGGAACTGAATCCTTCATATTTGAATGAATAAAATTGCCATGGGGCAGGCAAAACAGGAAACACAAAAGAGCCGTCACATTCATTGCTGATGTCGCTGTGATTCAGTTTGGAAGGATTTCGGTGTGCATCGAGAATCACTCGTTCACCTCTTTGACGTATGAAATACTCAGGAACTGATTATTGGCGTCATCTATGCACCTTGTAGTTCTCCCAGACGAGTAAGCCATTAGAATAATGATCTTTTTGTATCAAACATTTACCTGTAACCTTCAAACACATCTGTCTATCTGCTGGGAAGATTTATTTCAGGAGCTCATGTGACTCCACTTTGTTCTGATTGGCTACCACAGCTTATGCAAGCTGAAATGTAACCTCACTGTGAGCTGATTTGTGCTCTTTCCTCCAAAAGCAAAGCAAACGGTTAGACTGTACTTTACAGCAGGAATTAATCAGTGCACTATACTATTCACTACAACCTACTCTATAAGCAGAGGATGTTTCAGACCGGTCTTTTATGCGTGTATGTGTTTCTATTATGTGTGTTGAACGCTCCTGAAAATCTGTGTAAAAGTATATTCCATTAACCTTAAACATTACTTATAAAATATGCAGTATTAAAAGTTAAAGGTACAGTTTCTAAAAATTTAGGGGTATCTCTTTGAAAAAATGGAATATAATATTTATAACTTCTTGCTCCTTCTCTCCTCCAGGCAAGTGCTCACTCCAGAACTGTTAGCCGTCCATGGCCCACTGAGCTGATTCCAGTAGGTGAATTGGACAGACCTCAGCATTTTAGCTGTCAAAGGTCTCAGAGTGGAGCCTCCATGGTGTCTGTTCTTGACCTTGGTGTTTAGAGGTAAAACACTGGGTCTGTGTGCAGTCCACCTGGATTCAACTCGACAGGCGACCGACAGCTGCACAATGAGGCGTGTCCATTGTAACATCTACTGCAAGGTGGTGTGAGGCAAGCGTCTCCGGGTCGGCAGGTAGGAATGGAGAGGAAGAGAGCTTTCAGCGCAGCCTCATCCCAGGGAGTGATCGGTGAAGCATTGGCAGCCGTCCTGGTCTTCATGCTTACTTTCTCTGAGAGCAAGATTCAAGCTCAGTTTTTTTTTTTTACTTCGGTAAATTATTACCTTTATCCCCGCCACACCCTCACCCACACCCTCAACCCCTTTCAGCCCCCTTCAAGTCACTGACAGAGCTACCACAACAACGTTACCACAATGCTGAAGAAATAATATTTGTTTTCTTACATGTAAACTTCGACATATAGTTTTACATTTCTAATTATGTTTTTCTAAAGAAACCTCAATTTGACAAGCTACTGGATGACACTTTTTTGACTACTGCTGGCCACCTTAGCTTGTTGGATTGCAACGGCTTCTATGCAGTCATTCTGTCACACCTTCATCATTAGCCCATCACCGTCAGCTGCTGTCTTTTTAAATGTGATTCTCTCCATTCGTTTGGTTCTTTTATATTCTTGATTCAGGTGCCCTCCAGCTTCCAATCTCAACCTAGTCCTCGCTGATCCATCAGCCTCATCATTTATCAGTCTCAGCAGAGTCAGCCACCACAACCCGTGTCCAGACTCTAAAGTAGTGATATAACATATTGCTGCTGCTGAGGACAGGGACTAGAGGCGCACCGCTATATCGGTGCCGGGAAGCTAAGATTGATGAAATCGGCAATCAGCTGAGCAAAGACACTGGAGCCAGTTACCGTACACGCACGCCAAGCATGAGCTACCACCGCTCCAAACATCTCACAAGTAAACCAGCAAAACACAAAGCCTGCAATTTCCAACACCAGTTAGGACAAAATAAGTTGTTGAGGAACAACCCCAAAAACGTTCGGCACAATGAACTTAATCACAGATTTCACATTTAATCACCCTGAGGAACATAGCAAGTTAAGAAGCTCACGTTAGCAGACCGGCTAAAGCCAGGGGGAGCTCAGAGCCAGCCACGAGCCCGCTGTATGTTTGCATCAATAGGGTAATTTATGGTTTTAAAACTTAAGGACAAAAGGAGGACCATGAAAGCGTTCAGCACAGCAAACGTAATCACACACTTCAAAGGAGGGGAAGTAACCAAACGGCTGACAAGGACACACATAGGTTTTCCCATTTACCAGTATCCGTACCTGCTCCTCCTCCCCTGAAGAATGTGGTATGAGGTTTGCAGATGAGTATCCTCCATCCCTTCTCTTGTTGCCGGCCAACAACAGAAAGCAAAATTTTGGTCCTTTCCAATTGGGTGAAAACCAGAAGGGAGATTCTCCACAGCAAAAGTTGTGTTTATTTTGGTCACGGTTGATTTTGGAAGGAAATGGTGGCAATTAGGGCTTACTTTACCCATATGTCATTTAAGTGACATTGGCAAACTCAAACCTGTGGTGAAATTCATGTGAATAGGTAAGTAAGTGAAGCTACATGAAAAAGTTATGTGAATGCAATATTTGGCTTTCAAGACACAGCATGATGGGAATTTCTCGCCAAAGTTTTTTTTTTTTTAGTTAAAGTTAAGTTAATTCTTAACTCATACAAATAATGTAAACTCCACATCTTTCCAAGTTTTTCTTTCAACTATTGACAGATCTTGACTTTTTTCTGTAGTAGCCCTGAAATGATGCAGGGTCTTGATTATGGTTTCAATAATTGTCTGCGGTTTTTTAAACATTTTTGTAATACATACTACAACCTTTGACTATGACATAAATGTAGGATGAACTTGCAAAGTAAAAAACTGAAAAAACTAGGTAGAATTCCAGTATTGGGCATTTAAGGGAAAAAGAGATTAAGAAAAGAGAAATTTGAGAAATTGTACGAGTATAATAATAATTGTCCTTATATATAATTACATTCATTACGTTTTACAACAATGATGTGAAATGTATATTTTGCTGATTACAACATTTAAAAAGAGGTTAGGGTTTGTTTCCAGAGCCTATCTTGTAAACTCTTAAGTATATGCACATCATTCAACATGATTTAATGTGTTGTTGTTTAACAGGGTTGGGGAACATCATCTCTTGAGGCTTCTTGTTATAAGGACAGAGCCACTTGGCTCCATTGCCTAACTCCAGGAGACAGCAGCTGATAAGAATAGAAAATGTGTCTAAATGATGGTAATTTCTCACATCCTACTCATGTCCCACAGATAGTGGGAGGAAAATAATATGCAGCATTCCCCATTAATTGCAGTAATCTGCCCCCTAGTGTGAGGTTATGGGACACTTTTGTTGATCAACGAGAATCTTAATTTGACATTTAGTCTTGAATCATACTGCACCTGTCACATGACATTTCATCTCTGAATAAGCCTTTGATGCTTCATTTGAATTTGAATTTTACTTCATCTCCATTTTGAATCACGACTATCTAACTTTCTATTAAGTCAACATCTCTCATAACGTTGAGATTTGAGAAGCTGTTCTCGTGACCCTTTGCTGCAGTAGTGCATCTGCTCCTCCGTGGTCTATTGTGCAGATGCTGCAGAGTTTTGCTGAATACAAGATAGTGAAAACCTTGGATTAAACTTACCTTAGGTATGTGTTATACCTTTGCCTGTCCATTTGGCTGCTCTGCGGCAAATGATGATTTATCAAGAGAGTATTGTTGGAGTTATCAGACTGCCAAAACAGTAATGCAGAAATAAAAGCTCACCACAGCCTTATTTTGTTTACTGCCCAGAATAGGCTAATTATTACCTTATAGAAGATTACAGTAGGATGCATGAGATGTGGCTTTCACATCTGAGGCCAGACTGGGCGGATGGGGACTTGTGGGAAATGGCATCCAAGAAAAAATGAAAATAATGCAAGGCAAGTTTATGTTTGTGAGGTCCTTCATGGGAAAGTGTAGTGCGGCGATTTCTGGCATCGTATATTGCAATTTGGTTGGGAGTTCATCCAGCAGTCAAAGAAAAAGGTATTTGCCATGACATTTTGTTGATCTGGAAGAGAAAGAAAAAAAAATAAGACAATATCCAGTCAGCTCTGTGTAATGAGAGATGACTCATCGTATCCCATAATAGAATTAATTTCAAAATAAATTTTGCTGTTGTTCAGCTGCCATTCTTTGAGAAGAGGAAGAGGAATTTAACTGCCTGTTACTAACACACATTCACATTATTTCCTAAGAGCAGACTAACAAGTTACCAAACACACTTGGGATAGCTCAGATGTCAGGTATCCATCTAGTGGTTACATGAGCAGCAGCACCAAATTTGTATAACAGATTCCGAAAGTCCAAATGCTGAACTCCTCCTCCTCCTCCTCCTTCTCCCCCTCATCTCACTGGTGCATCTGCAAGCAGCAGGAACAGAGCGATATGAGTTAACACGAATGCATCCAAACTTAGATTTTCTTCTCTGCTCATTACAACCCCTCTTAAAGACATGGAAGACTTTTAAGTTAAAGGCAGCTACCAACCCCGGTACATTTGAAATCTTAGCTCAGGCACATTAAATCTCCTCCAATTTCCTTAAAAATGGGATTGTGCATATTTGGCACCCCACTTTATGCTCATGTGTGCGTCTACTTTTTTGTTTTCATCCCCCAAGCTGCCCTGTCTCAGAGGAATCCAGCAGGAGAGAGCCAGAGACCAGCTCTCCGGCAGACGTTACAATGGTCACACAACGGCAAGATTTTTAGCATTTTAAGCCAAGGCTCGGAATATCAGCCTCCGCGGCGGAGAGGCGCGCCTCAGGAGCAAGTGCATGCGCAACCTGTGACCATCATCCGTGACACCGACCGTCCAGCAGAAGCAGAGCAGCAGCAGCTTCCGCGGCAAGCGTCCAATCCCCGCAGCCCCGGTGGTCTTCCTCCTCCGCTCCAGAAACTCGTGAGAGGACAAGAGCACCGCCAGCATCATGATGGGAGTCTCGGTGAGCGCGCGGAGACGCAGAGGGGCAACACAGCCAACGAAACCCAGGAGAAAGTTAGTGTCGGTACGCCTCTGCCCAGGACAGAAGACATGATGGTCGGTGATGACCCCTATGACCCCTACAAGTCCACAGATGGCGACAATCCCTATTACAATCATTATGACGTTTATGAGAGACCGGGGCGGAGGTCGAGACCCGGATATGGGACACGGCATCACCAGTACGGTAAGAGAGAGAGAGTGAGACAATCAACTAGTCTGTCTGTATGGGTTCCCATCGTTTTTTAACTTCCTGTATATGTTCATCCGATTATGTCAATATATTCATTTTCTCATACTGAAGGGTTTACTATTTTAATTAGGCCTATTTGTCAGTTTTCTTTATTGTTCTGTTGTTTTAGGCCTGCCTGATCTGGTGCCTGACCCATACTACATTCAAGCCTCTGCCTATGCTCAAAGAGTCCCAATGTATAACCTGAGGTGTGCAGCTGAGGAAAACTGTTTGTCAAGGTAGACACCGCGTTTTATCTACATGCAGGGAATATGAGTGTTTACAGCCAAGTCTGAGTGTGATTCAGAGACTACCAGCTGAAGTGTTAGTGGGCCTGGGCTGCCCACGAGTTGGAATGAATCAATCCTGCTTCTGATGATGGAGAAGGGGCGGATATCTGTAGTTTAATCGTAGTATCCTTAATGAGAGAAAGCCCTGAATGGTAAACACATTAGTGAAAATGAACCCAAACCACCACGTGCCTCTGAACCATTTTCCACCCACCAGTTACTCATTGACTGCCTTCACTCAGAAACAGAAAAGCTGCTTTCTTCAGAGGAGGGGATTACAGGAAAAACAATCTAGTAACGAGATACGAGCAAAGTTTTTTTTCCCCTGTAAACTTGCACTTTTCCCTTGGTTTGTGCCTGCAGCTCAGCCTATAGATCCAATGTGAGAGACTATGACACCCGTATGCTGCTGAGGTTCCCCCAAAGAGTCAAGAACCAGGGGACAGCAGACTTCCTCCCAAACAGGCCACGTTACTCTTGGGAGTGGCACAGCTGTCATCAGTGAGTATAATGACATGGCAATGCTGTCCATCTAACTCTGACAGGAGCCTCTTGTTGCTATTCCCCCGCCTTATTTTTGTCACTGACCGACATTTTGGCATTAATTAGAATCATTCACAAAGAGATTCATAAATCAGAACTGGACCATTCTGCGCTGTATGTGGACTAGGATATTTGAGGCAATATGTGTGACTGAATAATAGATCAAAAACATTAAAACGGGGGGCCTTCCTCCCATATGTTTTGGAGATATAACAGTTTGTAATTGATTTTACATCTGTGTGAGTTTCCAAGAGATCCTATTTGTGAAAACACTATTTGTCTCTTCCAGTGTGCTGAAGTGGTATGGCACCCCCTGTTGAGTCACTGTTGTGGTTGTTTTATAGTTTTTGCGTGCAGTGTTTTATTCACCAGATAGTTTAATATCAGGCTAGGCATCTTAACATGAGCTTTATTTGCTTCTTTATGCTTCCAAAGACTGATTTTCTATTTTTACAATCGCACTCTAAATATTGTTGAACCCACATTTTGGATTTCAAGAAATGGTGTGAGTGAACTTCTTATGACCTTTAAATTCAGTAAAATAAAGTTGTGTGGAAAGTATAATGAGCCAAGAAGGAAAAGCATGACTATTTTGCTCTTTTTCTGAGCAGATGGAAATGTGCCTCGATGTCCTTGATTGTACAGAAGTACCTCAGTCCATAGTTATGTTTTGAATCAGCTCATCCACTGTCCAAATCCCCAAGATGGAGCACATATGGCTGAAAACCAATAAACTGTTGATGCAGATTGTATATATTCTTTGTCAGTGTTTTGAAAGTAAACTGATGTTAAAATACAGACTGTTTTTGTTTCACTAAACAAACCCTGTCTTTAAGATAATGGAGTGAAAGCAGATGCTGACGTACTACATTTTTTTTTTACGTATGCACTTAGACAGAACTCCGAGACCGCCACGGAGGCAGCTCAATTTCCCCTTTATGTCATTGCACCTAAATGGATTAGTCCAGTGAAAGTTTGACCCCCATTACATTACTACTCGACCATGAAAACCTACTCAGAGGAAACTTAGCTTGGGAAAAGTATTTTCTGTAATTATTAGGAAAGCATCCTATCTCTTTGAGATCAAAAGCTAACATAATGGGATAATGTATTTTTGAAGCTTATATAAGTGAAGTGAATATTTAATTGAGATAACAATATGAAAAATTTAAGAAGTAGATGAAATTTCATGTTCAGGAGACTTAAATTCCACTTATTCACATTCCTTTATAGATAAGTAGATAAATGGATAATTAACATAAATTATATCAAATGGGTTTTTCCTCCTGAGTTGAATTTGAGGTTTTAGTAACCTTAATATTAAAATTAGCTAACTTGTGTCCTATGGAAAAGAAAATTTTGGGAGAATTTAAGATTTTGAGGAAATTTACTGCAGCAGATTTCTGTGTTTTGAGGTCAACTCATATTCAAAGGCTTTGTAATCAGATACTTGCCAAGTACTTTGCAATTTGCAAAGCCAATATCGGTAATTTATTGAAAGGGCTTTGACACGAAACTAAATAATGTTAGTTGAATCAATTACTAAGATTATGGTGCAATTAATTTTTTGTATCACATGGTTTAAACATCCTATTAGGGTGAGCAAGTTCAAGTTCTCATTTTTTTTTAAAAACCCTATTAGATCCCATCGTGGATCTTGTTTTGCTATGTCTAGAATTTGGAATCAAGTTGGTAACATTATTAGGGTGAAAATTATTCAGGAAAAGTGAAATTTTGCTGATAGTGTTTTTACTCATGATCCATCTCATGAGGAAAATTTGTGTCAGCCAGTTTAATTTTCTTCGTTAAACTTTGGCAATATTATTTATTATGTCACAGTAAGTACTTTTCTTTGAACCCCATAAATTTAAGCATTCTGGATGAGCAGGTCTGGGATATTAACCGGAACTAGATAAGATGTTGATGTGTGGTAGAACCTGTGGAGATTTTATGTAACGTTAGGAGCAAACTTTTACATTTGTGCCTATCCCATAATGGTAAAGAATCCTGAAAAAGAACATTCTGGATCCAGATGATAACTAGGAGAGCCCTCAGAGAGCGCACAACCTCGGCCAAGTCACACCAGTACCCTGGGTTACGCTAAATTTCATGCCAACTTCTCCAATATTGTCTGAGTTATTGCCAACCTCTAAATCTACCAACAACTCCAACAAACTCTCTGAGTATCTTTCAAATAGGCGGTCGTCTCCTGCGCCTTCCACTTCAGCGTCTCTGTTCAGCCAACTGAGACCCCAGCTGCACCTCCAAAGAAACATTAAAGGAATCAAAGGAACAAAGGCAGCAATAGCCACCTTGTGACATCTCTACTCCGAACGGCTTATCAATTTATTTTATTTGAAATACTGCGAAACAGGTAACGTCACCTAACTGTAGTTTTTACATAATCTTGCTCACTAACAAACAAACAGACAAACGCACAGGAGTCAAAACATAACCTCCTTGGCAGAAGTAATAAATAACTTCCTTGGCGGAGGTAAAATAAACTTTATTTATACAGCACTATTCAAGTCAAGTTACAAAGTCCTTCACAGTGAAGAACATGGGTGTAAAAATAAATAAATCAATTACTGGTAACCAGATCCTGTCTTTTAGTGTTGGTTTAAAGGCGAACTTCTGTGTTTCGACCACCGGGTGGCTTGGGATTTTTTTTTTTTGGCTCAAACCAGAATACAAAGAATTACAGTAGTCCAACTGTGATGTTATAAAAGTATTGATGAAATATCTCAAAGGTCTGATCGTTGAGGTATTTCTCAGCTTATAAGAACATGACTGTACAACAGTCTTTATGTTTTTGTTGAATTAAAGGTCACTGTTAAATGTCAACTCCAGGTTTCTAGCTGTGGGTTTGATGTTTGTAGACAGGGATCTTAGCTGTTTATGAAGTGTTTGAGTAAAAAACCAAAATCAAAAACAATAGATTGTTCCTTTGGGCAATACTCTACATCTGTTGTCATAATTTTTTAAAATTAAATAATTTTAGTAATACTATTAAAGGATAGAAAGAAAGAAAAACAATTCAATGGCAGCAGACACATATCTTCCTTTTCAGAGGAAGTAAAATGTGATGTTTTCAGTCACAAGGACTGAAAGCCGTTTAGGTGGATATAGGCTGTTTAAATGTTAATGACTAATGGTGCTTAGGAACTAAAACAGTCCCTGGTTGGTTTCATCATAACAGACGCTGCCTGGATGTTTGGGTTAGTCCCAGATTGATGTTGCTCACTCGGGTTGGACTATTTTTGAATACTGTTGCCTCTGCTGATCCACAGACACTTCCACAGCATGGACGAGTTCAGCCACTATGAGCTGCTGGATGCCAGGAGTGAACACTCCGTGGCTGAGGGCCACAAGGCCAGCTTCTGTCTGGAGGACACGTCTTGTGACTACGGCTACTACAGGAGATTTGCCTGCACCACACACACCCAGGTTTCAAAGATACCTGCTGTACAGATATATGTTAAAATCGTGATGTTGTTCTCTTTAAGCTGTTCATATCAATATAGTATATTAACAATGGAACATAAAGACAATTGTATCCGAGAGGGTCACTCATCGTGTAACCAACAAAGAATGGGCCTCAACCAACCGTTGTTCGGAAAAATGTCCTCTGAGATCCCACTAAGCAGTTTTTACAAAGATTCTGGCATTCACTCGGGTTTTCTTATTTGGGATTTGTTTTTAGGTTAGAACAGAATCTAAGAATACTCAGGAACACTCTTTTGAGTATTTAAGTGATGCCAAGTTTGTGAAATAACCTGCCATAAACGGTCGTTGCCCTGCAGGAAGGCGCTGGCTGCCAGGTGCCTGGTTGCGCCTCAGACGGTGGTGCCGTCAGCTTGAGTTCATGTTAATGTGGACCACAGACACGAGCTTCCAGCTTACATGCAGAATGGGATTGACTAACTTAAGAAGGATTCATGAATCCGATGTACACACTCTCTTAGGACTCTTCTGAAGAACAAATTTAAGAATATACTTGGAAGTATATTGGTGAGAGTCTCCCAGTGATCTTGAAATGCAGTTCTTGTCCTGTGTGTTTAGGTTCTTTCAGCACATTGTTTTATATTTTGTGGCTTATGTTTATATAGCTTTGGTCTCGATTATCAGCTTGTTTCCTACCATGGCAGGTAGTTAGTTATTCATGGCTAATGTTTTTATTTTCACACCTGTGCATTCCACACTCCGAAGTTTAAAAATATCCTTTGTTGAAAGGGTTGTCATTGAGTTATACACCAACAAATGGTTTGTTTGAATTTACTTAATTTTACTATGGCAACTTGTTCCACAAAATTGTTTCAGATATATTTTTACTATGTGTGACATATATAAAGTCATGGGACTGGTTGACATATCAGCTGGAATTATCATATATATAAATAAATATAGACACGCACGCACATTGACTATATAAAGCATTTTATATCTGTATATGAGCGGGTCCTTGGTTTCATGCATGTTTGTATAGTCCTTCCAGGGAGGTTACAATCCTGAAACTCTAAAGAGGGATCTCATGTTGTTAAGTTGTTACTAGAAAACTGTTTTGACAAATGAGGGCTCATACATATTATTTAGCACAAAAAAAAGCAGCAGATTATGAAACATCATAATCAAAGCAGACATGAAGACTCTGAAGATTTAGAAAGATCCCATCCCTGCCACGACCACACAACTCCTCGCAATCATAGACTCAGAGCTTGCTGCCTTGTCTCTCCTCCTTGTTGCTTCAGGTAGCCTTTCTTGGCGCGCAGAGGTGAATTCAGTGAATGAACTGAACGGACCTCATCAGTTTATCCTTTGATGTTTTACAAGTTGGGTCATCATACTTTATGTTATAGACGGCGAGACTCGGCAGGAGGCCGACGGCCACACAGTGTGGAGTACTCATTCCCGACTGATTGAATTTCCTCAACAGTGTTGTGACACGAGCGGCACCTGGTCGACATAGAAAAAAATTTGGCTAGGGAAGGAGATGGAGAGAGCTCTCCTGGGGAGCGATCAGTAAAGCGCCCGCATTTATCTGGGTCTTCATGCTTACTGTCTTTGACGGCACTCACAGTCAAAGACAGTAAGCCTGCCATAAAGTAAATTCAAACAAACCATTTGTTGGTGTATAACTCAATGACAACCAGTAAAGCGCCCGCATCTATCTGGGTCTTCATGCTTACTGTCTTTGACGGCGAGTTTCTCGCTCAGTTGTTTTTACCATGTTAAAAATTAATAATTAATTTCTAAATTTGACATTTATGCTAAAGTTGCAGCATTGTTTCTAAATGTGCAAAGGTTTTTAAGTGTTGAATAATATGTTTTCCCAATATGCAGGGCCTAAGCCCAGGATGTTATGATACATACAATGCAGACATCGACTGTCAGTGGATTGACATCACAGACGTGAAACCTGGAGAGTACATCCTCAAGGTTTGTAAGGAATATAAGATAAAAACCTCAAGAGACAATGACCCCCTTTAAAAGATTTGTCTAGAGACACACTGCCCTCATGAACATTTGGGTAGTTATGTTGTTTATTTATTTTGCTAGTTTATCTTTTCATTCTAACATATTTATCTGTGCTTACATTGCTGTTATCCACAGGTCAGTGTAAATCCGCAATATCAGGTCCCCGAAAGTGACTACAGTAACAACATTGTACGCTGTCAGGTTCGCTACACTGGCAACTACGCTTACATGTCAGGTTGCCACATGGCGACGTAAGTATGTCTGATGTAACAAGTATTTCTCTGATATTCACTTTGTCTTCCATCAGTCCAAATGATATTTTTGTTTTTTTCTTATTTTTCTCTTCAGGTATTAAGAGATCAGAGGTCATTAACGGTGTAATCTGTACATGGAAATGAACAAGACAATTAAAAACAAAAAAATTGTTAGTTATGTTGTTTATAATTTAAAATAAAACCAATGAAAAAGTATTAATCATCTAATGTTTTAAGTATCAAATAATGTTGAGTAATTCTTCTTTACCATGGTGGGAAAGCCTTTTTTTTATCGTTAATAATAGGTAGGCCTATATCCTTATCTCCTATTTTCTCCTGGTATACTTTTTTTCTTTTTATATTTCTTATGCCTGTATGCTTGCATTTCAAACACCTTCAAAATTAGAAAGATTTATAAATAAATACATCATCTTGGCCTCATTGTTAAGTCAATATCTTTTAAATCATAAGTTTGGATGGAACCAGTTCTTTAAATGACAATTTATTTGTTATACTGTATATTTATAAGCAATGAGAGGAACTGTATTCCATATGCTTTTTGCGAGACTGAGTTTAATAAAATGTTGCAATATTTCGTACTTTTTTAAGATTTATTAGTTATCAGTGACTTCCTTTCTTGCCTTAGTTTCTTGCTTCATTTGTTTTGTTATCTTTACCAAAAACACAGACACACACACACACACACACACACACACACACACACAGACAAAATATTACTGTAAGGTTTTCGATTTGAAGATTATTGAATGTTAATACCTCATTCCCAAAGCCCTTGGGAATATTTTTATATAATAAAAACAAGCAAATACTCAAATTTGGAA
Source organism: Lophius piscatorius (assembly GCA_009660295.1). Lineage (NCBI taxonomy): Eukaryota > Metazoa > Chordata > Actinopteri > Lophiiformes > Lophiidae > Lophius > Lophius piscatorius. The sequence goes on along the minus strand of VRLP01001625.1, from coordinate 100,067 downwards.
ATACAAAGGCTTAGACAGGTATTGTACTTAGCCATTAAATGTATATAAAGTGCAAAATAAATTTAGCTTTACAAGATATTGTTATCTTTAGGTGGGTTATGTTGCGAATTACCATTCTAAATGTCTGACTAGCATGTCACCTTGGATTATTAGCAGTGGCATAGAATATTTTGGTTATTAGGTCACAGCTTCAAAGTAATTGTTGCCTACCTCAAGTTGGCTGTAATAATAAGAAAAATAAGAAGCTAGCTGTGAGTTTTTGTTTGAAAAAATTTAACAGGCAAAATGTTCAGATCAACTTGCTAGCTGCTGCGGTTAAAACTGGCTCTTCACGCTAATGCCCAGTTTACTGCCAACGACATCAACAGACCTGCTGGTTTATTCGGCATGGCCGTGTGAACCAGAAATAAGCTTAATGTTAGTTGCTGTGCCTTTTTACGCTGTTAACTGAAAAGAGCAGCTTGTTTAATTAGGTTACTTTAGGTTTAGCTAACAGGAGCTAAATGGCTAACTTTGGTAGCAGTTGTGCTTGCTACTATTTATGAGTTTGGATCACTAGGTCATCACAGAATATTAAGGACAGATAAGAGTTGAGAACAAGAATTATGCTAAGATACTAATACAGGGTGGCTGGAGCTCAGTGTGTGAAGCGGCCGTCTGCCAATCAGAAGATCGGAAGGTAGCCGGTTCAAGTCCCACCAAGGTCTACATGTCATGGGATCCTTGAGCAAGACCTTGAAATCCCTTGCTCCCCAGGTGCTTCAAAGGGGGTGCTCTGCTCTGCTCCCTCTGGGATTGGTCAAATGCAGAGAAATAATTTCACTATGTTGTACTTTGTATGACTGTATGTGATAAATAAAAGATTAATTCTTCCTTTAATTATACAACCATCAGCAACATTAAAACCTGCCTAATATTTTGTGGGTTCCTCTTAGTACCTAAACAGTTAAGAATTTTGGCAATTTATCGTACAGTAGCTCTTCTGTGGAGTTGGACAAAATGACCTAGCTCTCGTTCTCCGTGCGTATTAAATAGTCCACGGCGTCCATGACGCTACCACCGGTTCACCAATAGCCTACTAAATCAATTCAGAGCTTCACCGTCGTCAACACCTGGTGTCACATTATGCTAATGATTCACTTGTTACCCAAGCAGACGATCAGGATCACTCCGTCCCTAATGTCTCACGACGACTCCCTTAACTCCCCACCAGCCAGTTAGAACTGGTGAAGCCTCTTGGATGAGAGGTGAAATGTCTTCAAGCCAAAACAGAAGTTCAATTACCTTGGATTGTTGCTCTTGGATCAAGAGATTTGAAAAGAAGAAAAACTGCCCAGTGATCTATCTATTACATCTCAAATTTTCTCTGTGAATCCCAGCCAGTCCTGAAAATAACTAAAACCTGGATGGCAAGCTCCATTTAGAGCAAAGCAATCACCTGGCCTGAGCCAAGTCTCAGTAAGAAAATGGAAATCCAGCTACTTGGATTCAATGAAATCTTGACAATTGATTAACTTGTTAGAGATCTGATTTTCAACAAGCCGAACAGTCCCCGAGTTTTAATGACAAGGAACTGACCAAGACAAAGAATGCGGTAAGGTAGCAAGTTTGATGGAGGAAGAAGTGGTCTTAACAGCAATCAAATTGTTTCTGTTAGGCCCCTATGGCAAAGGCTGTGTTCAAAATACCTTAGATAGATCCTCACAGGAATCAAAAAATTCAGTGTCAGGAGCGGAAATAACCCGCACTGCCAGAGACAGTGCAGAGCCAGGATGCTGGGCAGGGTCTTGCAGGGGAAACCATCAGGAGGAGCTAAAAGCAATACAGATATTAATATTCTGGGACAATCTTCCTGTTCCTTTCCTGTTTAGAAGTAAACCATCCTTTTTGAACAGGTCCCCCTTAGTCCAGAAAGAGTTAAAGTGACTGATAAAACCAAGTCCAGTCGTGAAGTTATGCAGGCTAAAAAGACGACTGAAACGTTCAGTTTTTGGACATGGTAGGAAAAGGACCCGACAGGACACACGTCTTTTCCCAAAGACTCAAGTGTGGAGTTTAAAGATTCAAGCTCATAGTGTAGTTTGAAAGAGCATCTGGACATGTTGTTGGTACTATTATGTGCAATTACATTGTGAACAGAGGGGTGGATGTCAATGAAAGCTGGAACAAGCTCAATGAAATCAGCTGTCCTGCCTTCCGAGAGACAGCGGTGGGGGGGGAGTAATATGAAGACCGGTCATTGACGTTAGCCAGAGTTGTGGCTGCATGTGACAGGGCAGTGCTGGGTACTTGACGGCCCGAGACAGGCTAAGAGGGAGCATAGAGCCGCTTGCCGCTGGTTGAGATCCTGAATGAGACACTAAATGGCTCAAAGCTCTCTTTTCAGATTGCCTACATCATCTGCCAGGTCCATGAGCCCAACTAACCTCAGCTGGTAGATGTCAGTCAGTGCGCCGGGTCCTCTCCATCTGAGGGAATTGACAGAAAATGCCTCTGACAAGAGCCCGGAATATGGGTCTGCTGAAAAGTAACAGCTTCCTTTAAGCATCAAAATCCTGTGGATTGAATGATGTCGTTATACAGCAGGCAGTTATTTTCTCTGCAACAAACTGAATTCTTTATGAGTCATAGTAATATAGTTTAGAACAGAGACCGGGGAGGAGGAAGGGCTGAGGATATGATCATAACTGCGCCAAGGCAAGGAATTTTGCAGTGGGGAGTTGTGTGTGGAAGGTTTCCAAGGTCCAGATGGATTTGGGATGATCCCGTGTAAAAGTGGAAAGATGAGTAAAGTGGGCCAGGGGGTAAACCAGGGACAGAGTGATTATACTAAGCAAACATACAAAAAACAAAAGTTTTTGAAGTAGTTGGCTGGACCAGAAGGATCGCATAATCTGAGTCTAAAATCTAGTAGTTTGGTGCAATTGAGTGTCGGTCTTTAAAGCTGGGATAATTGTAGACAAAAGGCAGCAAGCAGCTCAACCCTAGTGCTCCTGGTTCCAGCAGAGAGAGAAAAAAAAAAATTGACACTATGGCAAGCCCTTTTAACATTCATTTGCTAGACTGGGTATTCATGACTACGTCATTTTCCCCAGTCAAACTCTTATTATAGATATCTGTATCGTCCTTTCACTTTGTCAAACTGTAATTCTAGATATCAACAATGTCATTTAAGTTTCAACCTACTTTTGCCATTCATGTGTATGGGGTTTGTCTGCTCGACAAATATATACAACGTCCTTTTGATTAGTCATAATTATATTAATTTGAATATTGACGTCAAAATTCCAATTAAGATATCACTGACCAAATCCAATTCCAGATACCTACATAGTTCTTTTTAGACATCTTACTTTTGTTTTTGACTAATCAGAATGATTATCTGCAATTAGACTTTTAAGTAGGCAAAATTACATCTTGAATAAAAGTTTCTACCAGTCACAATTTTATTATTAATTGTCAAATGACATTGATGTCTGTAATGTTCATTCTGGATAGTCAAGTTGAGCGTATAAATGTTTAAAAGTGCGTGCCATACACACAAGAGACAAAAGAGAAGGAGAGAGAGAGAAAGAGAGAGAAAAGGGAACTTCAGACATGGAGGGGAGGGGCGATGACAGAAGCAGAGGTCATGACAGAGTCATGATATTATCACGCCTTCTTCGCTGTCCTTTGAGCTTTTTTAAATGCCAAATAAACACAGGACACATGAAAGATAAATAAACAACAATTTAAATGTTAAAAATGTCAGCACTTTCAATAAATAACATTAATAAGATGTCATCACCATCTGTTGGACATTTTGAATTAAAATCCCCACTACTAAAGTCTAACTTTTTATCCTTGTATAAATTTAAAACTTACTGCAACATAATAATTACTATTGTTAATTGATGCTGAAGTTATAGCCGGGTTCCAGACCAACGAAAGAATAAAAGCTGACAAGATTCATAGAAGGTTGCTAGCAATCATCAGAGAAATTAATCTAAAGCAGTTGGTGTGGAACTGCTGTAACTAGACATGCATATGGTTAACATCTCTGCAGCTAAAGGATAGAGGGAGAGTCTGGTTATTGAACAGTAAAATATGCCACATGTTCACAAGCTGCACTCTGATTTTGTCAGATCTGTCTCGCTCTGTTTTCTGCACATTCACCATGTGTTGAACAGCAAACGGAGCTTTGAACCAGTGAACCAAAGATAAAACACTGAGCTGAAAGATGCTAAAATGCTAAAAGAGTGGAGGGGAAACGTGAGTATGAGTTTATCACTTTGAGTTACCCGAATCCAGACAGACAACCTCTCTCAGGTGACCCAGTCTATGTTCAAGCAACATCAACCCAAACAACACTCCTCCTGATACAAAGTAATCCGGTGACCCTCTCCGTGACCTACAGTAGTAATCCTTGACAATGGGCATCCCTCTCCCCAGTGACAGATTAAGGGCATGATTTACTAAAGGTTTGCATGTGTAAACATAATTGTTTGTTTTTAAGTCTTTAAACGGGTCAGCACACTCACACATTTATGACCTACAGATTTTTACTCCCTCAAGGTCATTGAAGTCAGTTTACCAGTTGTCTCTGGTCGTCTCTAAATTGAAACTGGAACTGAGGGGCGACCAAGCTTTCTCTGTTGCAGCCCCTAAACTGTGGATCAGGTCAGCCACCACGCTGTCTGTATTTAAGTCTCGCTTTAAGACTAATGTTTATTTCTTGGCTTTTAATCCAGGACTAGTCGTTGTCCCCTCCGACAACCGCCACCTTATCGTGGTGGAGGGGTTTGAGTACCCTAGTGATCCTAGGAGCTGTGTTGTCTGGGGCAATTTGACCCTGGTAGGGTCTCCCATGGCAAAGAGGTCCAAGGGGAAGGGTCCCTTACCGGAGGGTTACCGGGGCCCCACCCTGGAGCCAGGCGCAGGGTAGGGGCCTGCCAGTGAGCGTCTGGTGGTGAGACATTCACCCATGGAGCCCGGTTGGGTTTAGCCCGAAGCAGGGACATGGGTCCGTCCTCCTGTGGGCCCACCACCCACGGAGGAATCCACAGTGGTCCGGTGCATTGCGGATCGGGCAGTAGGAAAAGGCAGCGGCCTTGGCGGTCCGATCCCCGGCTACGAAAGCTGACATGGAATGTCCCTTCACTGATGGGGAAGGAGCCTGAGCTTGTGCGAGAGGTTGAAAGGTACAGACTAGATATAGTCGGGCTCGCCTCTAAGCACAGCACTGGCTTTGGAACCCGCCTTCTCGATGGGGGCTGTATCCTCTACTATGCTGGAGTTGCTTCAGATGAGAAGCGGGGGGCTGGTGTGGGCTTACTTATAGCTCCCCAGCTCTCTGCCCATGTATTGGAGTTTACCCCAGTGGATGAAAGGGTTGCTTCCCTGCGCCTGGCAACGGGTCCTGACTGTTGTGTGCGCTTATGCGCCAAACAGTCAGGACCCGTTCCCCATTAAAAGACTTTCCCAATTTAAAGACTCTTTCGGCCCCGAAGAAATTCTGGCAAACTGTCCGGCGTCTAAGGGGGGGAAAATTGTCATTCGTTCACTCTGTCTACGGGGTGGATGGGGACTTGCTGACCTCAACTGAGAAAGTTATCGGGCGGTAGAAGGAATACATTGGGGATCTCCTCAATCCCACCAACACGTATTCCCAGGAGGAACCAGAGCCAGATGACTTGGAGATGGGTCCACTCATCACTGGGGCTGAGGTTGCTGTGGCTGTTAAACAACTCAGCACCCCGGGGCTGGATGAGATCCGCCCTGAGTATCTGAAAGCTCTGGATGTTGTAGGGCTATCATGGCTGACACGCCTCTTCAACATTGCGTGGACATCGAGGGCATTACCTCTGGAGTGGCAGACTGGAGTGGTGGGTTCCCTTTTTAAGAAGGGGGACCAGAGGATGTGTCCCCAATTATTGGGGATCACACTCCTCAGCCTCCTTGGGAAGGTCTGAGCCAGGGTACGGGAGAGGAGAGTCCGGTCGATAGTCGAACCTCGGATTCAGGAGGAACAGTGCGGTTTTCTTCCTGGTCGTGGAACACTGGACCAGCTCTATACCCTCTCGAGGGTGCTGGAGGGGACATGGGAGTTTGCCCAACCGGTCCACATGTGCTTTATGGATCTAGAGAAGGCTTACGACCGTGTCCCTTGGGGCATCCTTTGGGGGGTGCTCCGAGAGTATGGAGTGGATGGCCTACTGCTGCGGGCCGTCCCATCTCTGTACTGCCGGAGTCAGAGTCTGGTTCGCATTGGGTTAGGGCAGTAAGTCAGATTCGTTTCCAGTTGCTGTTGGACTCCGCCAGGGCTGCCCTTTGTCACCGATTGTGTTCTTAATTTTTATGGACAGAATTTTTAGGCGCATCTAAGTGGTGGAGGGTCTTGGGTTCGGTGGCCTCAGGATCCCGTCTCAGCTTTTTGCGGATGATGTGGTCCTATTGTCACATCGAACACTGACCTAGAGCTCGCACTGGCACGATTTGCAGCCAAGTGTGAAGCGGCCGGGAATGAGAATCAGCACCTCTAAGTCTGAGGCCATGGCTCTCAGCCGGAAAAAGGTAGAATGCTCACTCCGGGTCGGGGAGGAGTTTTTGCCTCAGTTTTGGCCTCAACAGTGCTCTACCCCATCTTCGATCCATCTTGCCAAGGCACTTGATGGCCACTGTTAGACACGATTCCAGCAGCGGCTCCCTGTCAATGTCTTAATAAACTGGGTGTTTTGAGGCTCTGCAGGGGTGCCTGTTGATTCGGGCTGACTAGAGGAGTGCAGTGGGGGTTGGACGAACTTCTGATAAAGGTTTTTCACATAAAAAAAGACATTTATTTATTTTTAATTGAAAATTCAATCGTAATCGACAAAATGTTGCCAAATGAAGCACCTTCATTTTTGGTTTGGTAAGCATGGTAAATAAATTAAATATATCCAGGAATACATTTTGTATATCTTATGTGCGCCTACCCTCTATCTGCTAATAGTAGAAAGTGAGCTGCCCCGGCTCCTTAATAGTAGTCAGACATGTATTCAACCAGCCCCCCATTCATTTTTATTAACCAAGATTTTACTACAAGCTATTTATTCTTATGTTCTTCTTCTTATATTAATTAATTTCAATCTGTCATACTTCATGTTTTTTAGACCACACTGACTTTTTAACAGATACTCTCCCGTATGAAATTTCTTTTAGTAATATTCACATTTCTTTGCTGTAGCTCAACATTATATTAATTTGCCTCTTTCACTAACACATCAAATTCCATGGCATTAAATTTCATTTTGTGCTTCAGTTCCAAACTCTCCAAGGAGGATACCGGTAACACACGCAAAACCCTCATTTAAATTGTACCGTCGCCACCATGTTTGCACCGGTTATCATTCACGCAATTATGCTTGGTAGATCACCCGCAAAATGCAGATCCACCAAACACACAATCTGTTAGAATGCACAAGCACTCTTTACTTGGGATCTTCGTAAATCAAGACCTAACAGCGTTTTGAAAACCCCATCAATAGGAACTAAGGAAGATATGATACTTCGCTGAGAATCAAAGAATTGGTTCAACCTTCTTGTGCCAGACCTGGGAGGGGAGCTTATCTGTGAGTGTGTGGTGGTCAAGTCACTTTCCATAGGGATAAACTGGGGCTTAGCCAGCCTGTGGGTTCAACACCTGCAGGACTGGGTGTTGGGGTCAGGTGCAAAGCATTACAGGAAAATAAAACCACACAGGGGGTAAATATCCTCCATCTTCAAGAGGTTTCTTATCATGTACACAGTGAAAAAAACACAGCGGTTTACCCCATGCAATAAAATGGTTGCTTTGCTTGCCTAAGGTTCATACAAGAAAAGAAAAAAGATCGAAAGAAAAACAACAATACAAGGCGAATAAATAACAAAAATACCTGAGTTTAAAAAGAACCTGAGCTGAAAAACAAAACAAAAAAAAGTGAGGTTCTAGTTCTTATGAAAATATTGCAACAGTCCTGAATGAGGTTACCGAGCATTCTCAAATAAATATTTATTGCACATATCAGGTAAAAGACAGTGGCAGTGATGGAATTTTTGTGTGAGACAGGGTTTTTTTGTGTGAGTGTTGGTTGTTTAGTAGTCTGATGGCCTGTGGATAAAAACTGTTTGTCAGCTTTATTGTCCTCGGCTTCATATTCCTGTAGCGCCTCCCTGAGGGCAGGAGTGTGAAGAGAATGTGTTGATGATGTGTAATCGGGGATGTTGTGGACCCTCATGATGACCCTGCTGGTGTAAGTGTCCTATAGAGATGGGAAGGCTCTCCAGAGATTAACTGTGCAGTTTTTATCAAACGCCGGAGAGCCTTCCTGTCCTGAGCAGTGCAGTTCCCGTACCACACTGTGATGGAGCTGGTGATGACTCTCGACTGTACATCTGTAGAAGCTGCTGAGGATTTCGGTTGACATGCCAAACTTCCTCAGCTTTCTTAGGAAATAGATCTTCACTGATGTGAGTTCTAAGGAATTTAAAGGTTTTCACCCTCTCCACCTGTGACTCATAAATGTGTAATGGAATGTGCCGCTCCTTCCTCTTCCTAGGATCAGTAATCAACTCCTTGGTCTTCTCTGCATACAAGGAGAGATTATTTTCCTGAAACAAGGCCAACTCTCTTCTGATGATGTTTCTTCCCCACCAGCAGGGCCGGCCCGTGGCTTAGGCGTAATAGGCAAATGCTAAGGGCGCTGTCCATCCAGGGGGCGCCACAAATGGGGGAAGAAATTTTTTTTTACTTCCACTATTCTTAAAACTAGTTGGTATTATGTCTTAATATGAAGATAATAAGCCCACATTAATTTAACTGCATAGCATGATTTTTTTGATGTGACCCCAAGGCAAGCTCGACAAGTCAAACATGTCAAAACGTCCCTAACTGTCTGGTGCCCAGGGGAGGAAAAGAAGAAGAGGAAAAAGGAGACAAAGACAGAGGTAACGTTACAGTAAAGATGATGTCATGACATTATTTGTCTGTTACGGAACGACGATAACGTCGTTAACTATTAGCATAACATGGTTTGCTAATCAATCAAATAGCTTGCGTTAACTGTTAGTTTTAACGTCAGTTAATGTTATGGAAGGGCCTAAGCTGTTATGGAAAATAGTAATGTAACTACTCCCACCTTACCTTCCTCAGGGAAGTGTGTAAATATTAGATATATTCAGCAGGTGTTATAATCTAAAATTTGTTTACATTTTTATTGACATCTGGTTAGCTCACGTTTTCTTAGCTTGTAATAGTCGATCAAAATGCTATTCCTTTTCCACCCCTTTATATATTATAGTTGTAAGCCCAGCTGTATGTTGTGTTACAGTTCATATTGTCTAAAGTGTGTTTATAGTGTTAAACTTTACATCAGTGTTAAAGTGCATAACTTATATATATTATATATAAAAGTATATATACTTCAGAATAATGCTTCTCTGCATTCTGCTAATCAGCATTTCGTTGTCATGACAATAAAAATGAATCTTGTACATGTACATTATACATGTACAGTATAGTGAACATCATGCATGTATCTCTTAGATTTTTCATTTATATTATTTCATTTCATTTTATTCTTGAAATCATATGTATCATATCATATTTATTATTAGACTGGTGTCACATACTCCTCTTCTCTCTTCAGATGCGCTGTTGAGGTTTCTCAGTCCCACCTTTCTGAAAGGAAATGCAGAATTTTCCACCATTGCCATCAAAGAATGTGACAAACATGGAACTCTTGACCTTCCTGCATGAGAAGAAGCTGGCAGAAATTTACCCCAACATGTGGGTTGCTTTGAGAATCTCTGCCACTCTTCCTGTTACACTGGCTGCTGCTGAAAGAAGCTTCTCTAAGCTCAAACTGATTAAAAATTACTTGATGAATTACTATGATGCAAGAACGTCTCATTGGACTTGCCATCATAAGCATAAACCATGTGGTCTCAAATCAGTTGTCATATGATGATGTTGTAAATGACTTTGCTGCAAGAAAGACCAGGAGAGTAAAGCTGTAGCAGGTGATGTGAGGTTGAGGAGGTGGTGGTAAAGTTTTTAAGTCGTTAAAGTTAATGCAGTATCAAAAAGCACCACTAGGTCTTTGTAAGAACCCCCTTTTTTCCCTTTTTATTTAAATCCTTGTAATTTTTGTCAATACTGGTTTCTTTCATATCTTATTTTGTGCAGTGACTTATTTATATTGTATTGATAATTTATTTTATGTCACTTGTTTACACTTTTTATTTTGTGGGTAAATCTTATACTTTATTTAAGTTATTTATATTGTATTTCATTTATTCATTTCCTATTTTTTTGTATTTATTTCTAATTCTTTCTAAGTATTTTGATTGGGCAATTGCTTTCTTTAATTAAAAGAATGTCCAAGATAAAGCTATTCAGTTTCTTGTGAGTATGTACACCAGCAGTGGAATTTATTGCAATGCAAGGGGGGCGCCACCTAAAATCTTGCCTAGGGCGCCAAATTGGTAAGGGCCGGGCCTGCTGATGACACAGTAATTTACACAAATGTTCCCCCCGTAGCTCAGGCAGTGCAAGAAATTCAAAGATTCCTGTCACTAAAATCTGCCCTTCTGCATTTCAAATTGGTTTTAAATGCCCAAAACAAAGTTTTTGGTCTTGTCAAAGTTCCTTCACATGTACATATTGCAAAACTAGTCAGGAAACTGAAAAAGAAGATTGGGTTTTTTAATTTTAAAAATAGATCTTGCATTAATATCAGCACTAAAACTTGTGGTAGCTATTTTTTGACTGTAATTGATTATGTAGACCTATTTTAAATGCATTTATCCTCGTCTATTTTACGTAGCCTTGATTCGGTGCGGCATTCACCTATATGTTTCATTACGAATGCAAAGTCCCCCAGTCATCCCTGCATTCTTGCAGTGATGATTTTGACAACAGCATAGGACATTTTAACTATAAAGCAATACTAAGTAAACTTGCTAAGCTCGCCTCAGTAACCTTCTCCGTGTCAGCTCTAATAATTACCATTTACACTCTTCAAAGTGGCTGCTTTTCAATGTATCCTATGTTTTATCGGATTTGGGAAAAACTTCAACTCTGCACAATGGGCTTGAAAAATTTCCCAAATTACCAAAAATTGAATTCTTCTAACATTTGGTATATTAACGAATGATTAAGACTGTGGTGTTGGAGATATACTTGTTTTTCTTGAGAGGCCACTATGTATGAAAGCTCTGTTACTATTGATTTTTTGTTTACCATATTGTATTTGTTGCATTTTTAAATGTGTTATTGGCTTACACCTTGGGCAAGATGTCACATGTGAAAGAGGTTTTAATCTACATGAGACTTCCTGGTTAAATTAATGAAGAAAACATAAGACTTTTGAGAAACTTTAGAATCACACCATTCTGACAGGTTTGCATAATTTTGGACATTTACCAGACATGGTATTTATGCACACTCGATTACTTCAGCAAACTTGCATCAATACTGACAATCCAGACCAAATGGTGGAGCCCTTAAGTGTTATGTATTAGTCATGCCATTGCAGCAGGGCTTACGTGGAGGCCTACATTGCGGCCTAACCATCTGGTATGGCTCAGGCCACAAATTCACTTTGCTGTGTTTAGTTGTGGCAGTGATCAATTTCTTGCAGGCATTAGGCCTGGTTCTGCATCTTCAACTTGGAATATCTTATTCTTATTCTTTCGGCTTTTCTTTTTAAGGGTCGACATCTGGATCACGGATCATCTCTCAATCTTACCCTGTTATCTGCACTTTCCTATTTCACACCAACCAACTGCATGTGCTCTCTCACCACACCTACAAAACCTCCTAGGCTTTCCTTTTTTCTCCAAGAGGTATAACCTGGCACTTTGATGTGCTCATATTTAATCGTGTCCATCCTCGCCACATCCAGCTCTGCCTCCTGCCTATTGGTCAGTGCCACCATCTCTAAACAATATGGCCGAGCTGGTGTCAATATTATTTGGTTGGTTGGTTAGGCTGCCTGTTTGTCTTTGTGTTTCAGGCACCACTAGGCGTGGTGAGGTTGTTAGTTTTTGGAAGCACCTGGGCCTGATGTTCACAGTATAAAGTCATGCCCCACCTGATACATGTGGGCAGAGAGAGTTTAAGGAGACTCTTAAAGGATACGTCATGTTCGCCAAGCCAAGCCTTCGATTTTTCCTTTTGCTCTACAACACTGCATACCCCATTTTCACTTACACCATCATACGTAAAAAACTGATATACTGAAAGCACACTTCATTAATCCTTTTTGGGATTCTTCGTAGTTAAATTATTGTTTTAAATAAATAACTTAGTTATGGCTATAACAACTCTGGTGTCACCTCCCGTCATTGCCATGGCTGAGCGGGTCATGAAAAATTAGGGGCTCGTCCAATTTTGATTTTAATGGATGCTCTCACTGTTAAATTGCATATAATCAGTTTTTATCTTTGCATCTTTGTAAACATGTCCAGGTGCTGTGGATTTTAGGGGCTTGTATGTATGACACCTGAAATGGGCCGAATTTTGTGAGGATTTCACTGATTAATTGGATAATTTGGTTTGTTCCTCATTAGGAGTGCAGCACCTGGTTAATGGAGTCTTTTGTTTGGAGAATGGTTGGAGCTGTGGTTTGTAAGACCAAACAAAGGTAAGTTTTCACATGCTGATGTGTAATTGTATTGGAGCTAAAGCTACTTCCCCCTATTAGACATAGCAGTGCTGCTACTTTCAGCTTCGCTGGTTTATTTATTGTAGTGTTATGGTGAAAGAGGTTAGAGCTTTGTCTCGGGAGCATGTGGGGTTGTAGCAAGATACTAATCGCTTCCCCAAACCAGCGGTCGTTAGTGCGTATGTAACTGCTGCAGGTACCTCCATGAAAACTAGGGGTAAGCTTACTAGCCAGCGTGTTGATCACTTCATTCATTTGTTCTGTGTTAAAACATGGCTCATGATGAAGATTTTTACCAGAGTCCATCAGAGGCGTTTTTAGATGGCTGCATAAAGGAACAGTTACTTAAAATTCCAGACCGTTATCGTGTTGAGATTAGTGTCAAAGGCTCAAAGACACAGATAAGTCTATTTTAAAGGCTAACTTGTATGAGAATTGTCTGTTGTCAGACGGCCAGAATGTTAATTTGTCATTTGAAAAGCAAAAGGAATTGTTACTGTTACAAATGGATAATAATAAATTAATGGATAAATAAAAGCATCAAGTTGAAGTTGATAGACAGCTTGCCGTAGAGAAGATGAATTTAGAAAAAAATCAAGTTTGAGATGGAGCAGGACATAATTGCTTTGGAGCATGAAAAGTTAAGTTTAGTCAGGGAGGTAAATTCAGTATGGATACTGAGCAAGGGCTATCTGGAGACAGTAGTTAAGCTAACCCCTCCTCTCAGCAGTTTAAAAAGGCTTTTCCCAGTCAAATTGCCACTTAGTTAATAGAGAAACAGGTGAAAACGGCTGGAAAGGAAGTTGCTTTAGCAGATCAGTATATCGTCATACTGCTGTCATTTGTCATGGCTTTGAGTCAGTCATGACAGGCCTTTATGATGATTTTGCATGTTCTTTCTGCATTATGTGGGTTTCCTCCTAGTACCCAGGCTTTCACCCACAGTCCAAAAACATGCAGTATGAGTGAATTGTTGACTTAAAGAAATACTGCCCCTTGGTGTGAATGGGAGCATGAATGGTTGCCTGTCCCTATTAGTCGGCCCGGTGACAACTGTCAACTTGTTCAGGATGCACCCAACCTCCCATCCAATGTCAGCTGGGAAAGTGCAGCTTTCCTCCTGTGACTCTGCGCACAATAAGTGGTTAAAGAAAATTGATGGGGGGAAATGTTTCAAAAAAATACTGTTTTGCCTATTTTCCCTGAGCCCAAAAGATGACGGACGGTTAGCAAACATTTTTTTGTTGTCCCTCAGCATGGTTCTTGTAAAGATGGGGTCATAGTCTTGAACTGTTCAGATCAGACTTATATATAGGGGTTACATACAATAATTGATGTTAACAGTCAAGGCAAAAAATAAGACCTGAGAAAACATCTGATCTGTTTCACATTCAACTTCTGTATGGACATTGCCTTTCATTTTTGTCCAGTAAAAGCCTCAAAGGCAGCATACGAACTTCATTGCTTATGGCCACCAGTTTTTAAAAGTGTATAGTCTTGGATTTATAAATATTGGATTAATTGGATCCTCAAAATAAGGTTTGGATTCTATACCTTATTCTGAGTATTCCACCAGCTAACAGAAGAAGGGTGTATTGGTAGGCTGTAAAACTGTTACAGCCTACCAATTAGCTCAGGGATGCACATTCTTTTTGAGGAAATATAGAATAAGGAATATTTCTGAGTCTGTTACACCTACAGTTAGTACAGCTTGGACAAAGCAGGCCTCTAATTTGCATATGTGTGTCCAAGATGCATAGATGTACAGCTCCATCATCCCTGTGGGGATGACATAACGTTCAGTCCCTGTTCTGTCACGTGACTCTCGAATAAGAATGCAGGACTTGTGTACAAATATACATCATGAATGAAAATTGATCTGGTTAGTGCGACCCCCTACTCACCTTCTGCAATGATCTCATCCACAGTTACCTGGTGCCGTCCAACATTGAAGGCTCTGCCAATGAAATTTCCGCCGGCATGACTGGACCCAGAGGTGCCACCACCTCCAGAACCAGGCCCGGAGCTCACCAACTCCCGACGGGAATCGAAGAACTTCCTCATAGCTTCCAAACAGCAGGAGTATTTAAAACACAGTCCTTCTCCTTATTGCAGTGATAGATGCTGCAAGTCAGACAATAACCAACTCGACTGCTGCATCAAAGGGGGTTTATTTGACCAAAGATGCTTTTATCAACTGTTTTGATCCAGATTTCTGGGGGAAATCTTCCCGTTTACTTGTCAAGCAAACCAGTGGGTGATGGCGTCTGTGACTAACTGTTATATAAGTGAATTACACCACCCAGGAGGCTAAAGCATCTCAAGAGAAAGTGTATGTTTAGCTATCCATCCAGCCAGCCAGCTGTTTAGAGAGGACTGCTGCGGCTGATGATGATGACATTTGGTCCTTCTCCATCTCGTCCAGCCATTTCCGAGCTAGCTAAGTGCTAGCTTCTTACAGGCTATGACATTTCGTGTAAGGTTATTCAGGTTATCCTCAGAAGATAACGGCTGGCACTGCGATGGGTCCGACGTGTAATGTGCGTGTCAGCCTTCCCCGAAAGAATCTTTCCATCTCCGTCAAGTAAAACCAGCCGTTTGATGGCTCATAGCGGTCCGTCGGGCTATTTAATTGCCTTCTTTTACGATAAAACTATGGTTCTGATAAAGCTAACACGTTAGTGCGATTTGCCGTCTTATAGCACAAACAAGCTCAGAGACGACAGGACATCTAAATCTCCGACTATTGCTGCTGCTGGTGATAAAAAGCAAAATTGACATCTAGCAAAACATTAGAGAGAGAGGTTTCAACCTTAATCTCTGCAGCCACAGCGATCGTTGGCAGGGTTGCCAGATCTCGCGAGGGGGGAAAAAGCAAAGGGATTGTGGAAACGGGACCAAGTGAAGCAATGCGTTTAAGACATAACATTGAAAATTACGCCTATAAAGACGTGATTTTGTAAGGAAAAAAATCGTAGTTTTATGAGGATAAAGTCATTTTTATTTTAAAAAAAAGTCATAATTTTAAGACTCGTGAGCGGACAGCTTTGCTAATGCACAGTTTGTGAATCGTAATGAGACGATTTCATCCAAGTCTGTCCGGTCCTTTCTTCGGAACAAACCCAGTTTGAAAGTGTTTTGAATGTTCTAATACTTATCATGTTATGTTTATATGACAAAATATTCAATATTAATTTTATATTTATTTGTCAAACTAAAAATATATAATATATAACAAAAAATATAACTATATAAAAATATAACTATATAGATGGATAGAGATATAGTTCTATATATATATATATATATATATATATATATATATATATATATATATATAATTAGCGTGAGAAGGTGCTAGCTACGTTGAGCTTGACTTTTGTGAGGTGGCATCCCCATGTGTTTCATGGTTTCACTGTACCTAAGTTATACTTGTGTGCATCAGAGAATAATTTGTTAACCTCAAGATAATTATCATGTTCTCAAAATAACTTTTATTCACAAGATAATGGAGTGGAATGGAATGCAACATGCTTGCTTGGTCATTATGACTGATGTATTATCATTTTCCCTCAACCTTTATGTGGAAAAATGTAGTGTACTGGTGCTGATTTTCAAGAAAAGGGTAGTGTACAAAGCTGCATGAACTACAGAGGTATAAAGCTGATGAGCCACACAATTAAGATCTGTTGAAAAAAAAAAATCAGTATGGTTTTATGCCAAGAAATCTTTTTCTTCTTTTTTCAGCGGGGTCGCAAACATGATTGCCCCAGTGGATCATGTTTGTGTTCTGCATATGGATTTGGCATAGGTTTTACGTCAGATGCCCTTCCTAATACAAGCCACCCAATTTGTCCTGTTGTGGTACTAGCACTAAGTACACTGGCATGTGTGTGTGTGTGTGTGTGTGTGTCAGGAAAGGGCACTAAAAATGCCATATTTTTTAAGAATGCTGATGGAGAAGTAGAGAAAATGTCAGAAAGAGGTACATTGTGGATTTAAAGAAAGCGTACAATATAGTGCTGAGGTAGGGATTGGGTGGTGGGAAGACGTGGAAAAAAACCTGGAGAGGTGGAAGTATGTACTGGAGAGAAGAGGAATGAAGGTCAGTCGCAGCGAGATAGAATACATGTGTGTGATTGAAAGAGAGGCATTTGAAACGGTGAGGATGCAAGGAGTAGAGGGGAAGAAGGTGCAGGAGTTTAAGTACTTGGAGTCAAATGTTCAAATCAACGGGGAGTGTGGAAAAGAGGTGAAGAAGCCAGTGCAAACAGTCTGGAGTGGGTGGAGCACATCAGAGGGACAGCCCAGTTTAGAAGTAAGAGGCCAGATGGAGATGGTTTGAAATGTGCAAAGGAGGGATAGTGGATCTACTGGTAAAACGATGCTGGACATGGAGCAGCCAGCGAGGAGAAATATTGGAACACCATCAAAAGGATTCTGGATGTAGTGAGAGGACATGCAGTTGGTTGGTTTGATACAGGAGGTTGCAGGGCTGGGGGTAGAACATTTCATAGTACAGGTAAAAATTTACTTCTTCCCATCTGCTGTTTACATGTAGTCAGCATGGACTACTGTCAGACTTTTATGGCAAGCCCTTTTAACATTTTTTCACTAAATTTAACTATCCATTATAAACATTACAGATATCAACCACATTATTTTGACTAGTCGTTATTTAATTGTGACTAGTACAGACATTTATTCAAGATGTCTTTTTCCCTAGTTACAACTCTAATTGTACATATTTAGAACTCCATTTTGACTAGTCTTAATTCCATTTAGTTATCTATAGCATAATTCTGACTCGTCAAAAATTAATTGAATTGGAGATATTTTATAACAGCTATAAATTTCTATAATTGAGGGGGATCAGATATATCTTATTAAGAGTAATTAGAATTCAAATAGATGAACCAGTGAGAATGACATTGTAGACATCTACAATTGAAGTTTGACCAGCTTAACAGCTTATTAACCATGTTTGTGGATTTAGACTATAATTCCACCCAGAATTCCAGACAAAATTTTGCCAGTCTCTAAATTTATCATTATTAATAGTTCAGACATTAATGGTGAAATCTGCATGAACTTTTCCTTAACCTAGAGTACTATTGTGTCTTGTCGGAGGTTTGCACTCTCTGAGTGCTTTTTCTAATAATAAGGGCCCGAGCATGAAACGCAAGAAGCTCTTGCAGGGACCTCTTTTACTGCATGGAGTTTTTTTCTCTGCCAAAAGATACACCTATTTGGGGCCTTTCCCATGCCTCAAAACTCGAAGAAAAATTTAGTATTTTGTGGGTCGTGTCAGGGGGTGTGGCAAAATGGCTCTACTTCGGCCCCTAGAATTTTTCAAAAGACCCTCCACATTGGATTTACTTTAACCTAGAAGCATGAAATTGTGTACACGTGTTTATCATATCAGGATCTACCAAAAAGTCTCTAAGTGCTATGGCGTCCACCTAACAAAAAGGCAGCCATTTTTAATTAAATGTGCAATTTTAAAGTGATTTTTTGCCGTTTCTAGGTGATGTACTTTAACAAACTCGTACTAGAGTTTTGACCCAATAAACATCAAATTTAAATATTGACATTTCAAAGCTATAAGCATTAAAAGTTATCAAAAGTTTGAGTTTTTCGTTCAAAGGTCTGGAAGGGATTGGGCAGTGAGTATTGAGATCTCGCTATAAATCACGAAATTGCCATAACTCCACTGTCTCTTGTCTGATCTGCCCAAAACATCAAAGGTTGAATAAAAGTCCCACCCTCAAGTTATCTTAATTAACAAAATCAGTTATTGTCATAGAGCCACCTAGCTGTAACAGGAAAATGTCATGTTTTATAATTTGAACTATTTCTCCAAGGATATAAATCCCACACCGTTCAAATTTGGTCAAGAAGGCCACAACAAGTTGGAGGTTTCCAATGTTATGAAGGATATTCGTTTTTGAATAACAGTGTGAGTCTGGCTGTGCGGCTAATATTGATGACTCAGCAGAAAAGAATTAGGTCATCATTACTTCACTGTTCATGGTCTGATCTTTACCAAACCATTGATGAGGGTCCCGCTTTGAAGAGGTCTGAATGACATTAATCAGCTTTTTCCATAGCGCCAACTATCCTCAACAGGAAATTATAAACATCATACTATGATTGATTATTACTAGCTTGTTGACTCCACCAACTTCAAATTTAGTCAGATGAGTCACAACAAGTTGATATTGAGCTGTTGTACATATTTATTCTTTTCGGTTAGCTTGTTGCCGTAGTTACCCAGCAAACTATTGTAAACAGGAAGTTGTTTTTTGAAGGGGATAAACATGCTTCAAAGTACAAAATAATTGGTGCCTATGCCAGGGGCCATATGCCAAGCGATTGGATATGGATTTCAGGAGGGGGTGTGGCAAAAAGGCTCTACAGCATCCCCTGCAATATTTTAGAAAAAGCAGGCCCCATTGTGTATTTCCCCATGAAATATGAAACTTGGTACACATGTGCATCTTAACAGGATCTACAAAAAATAATCTAGGAGAATGACCTAAAGTAAACCGGTCCGCCATTTTGAATTTTGCAACAATTTTTTTTTAACAATTTTTCACAGATGTATTTGATCAAACTCGTCCTAGGAATTTGATGCGATCATTATGAAAATTGTTGAAAAGAATCTTGAAGCATCCAGGATGAAAAAACTCATAATGTCCCTTTACGTTGACCCATCTGTCCCAAACTGCCCTGAAGATGCCCATATGACAATATTCCTCATTTTATTTTAAATTCTGCAAAACTCGCATAGTCACTAAATTGTAATCACCTCTAGGATATACCAAAACTATCTATGGGTAAAATTTCATGCAAATATGTCCTTTAGTTATTCCGTATTCGTGCTCACAAAAAAACGAAGTTATAAACAGACAAGCTTCTTTGCGGAGGTAATGAATGGTTTAGGGAAGTATGATCACCAACATTTCCCACTAAAATGTAGTAATTTTCCTTGTAGACCTTTATACATATGTTCCGTGAATTCAGCAGCAAGTCTCGTGCGCGCTCTCACGTGCGCGCAAAGGGAGGACCTTCCGTCCCCTTTGAATTCCAATTGGGTGGGCCGTGAGCGCAGCTGTCAGTTATACGTATTAGTTTCCTAGTTCGGTGTTCCCAGCTCTTCTCTCCAGACTCGTAGACTCTGTTTTCTTCAGGACAGGTAAGGAGACGTTTAGGGTCCAGTTGGTCTCGCCTTCTCTCTGTTTGGTGATATTCGACGTAGCATGGAGCCCAGACCTCCGAGGGAGGCGCAGCTCCTCCGTGGCCAGGGTGTGCCCTGTTGTTCCAGACAAAGTTAACAGTTACCTAGCTCTGTTTCCTGAATCACTACATGTATTCACTCAGAGCTATGCAGAACATTATATTGAACATTTTTATGGTTGTAAAGAATGCATGTCGGCTAGCTTGTTAAGAACTCTAGTTCTCACAGTTTTGACATGAAGAGGTAGATTCACTCCCATGAATGCTCAACTTTTTATATATGTCCTGACGCAATACATTAATTATCCAATCATTTTCTCTCAAGTGAAGTAGCTGCATTAAGTTAATAATCTATTGTGTAAATGAAGGTCATGACTGGTGGATCTAGGTTTGACCCTCAAGCACTGAAATAGATAACAGAAACACATTTAAATTCAGATATACTGATACACCTACACCTACACTGGTGTTGTTTTTATTCATATCTGGAGATCTGAGCAGAGGAATAACACGTAGTTTATTCACAGGATGATGAATACTTTCACGCAACATGTTAATCAACTTATTATAAGTCTCAGGATGCTTATGCAGGGATAATTAACAGCAAACTCGTATTATGGTTCTAAAAGGAACATATAATGACTTCAGACTAAAATGTTCTTACTACGTTTGTTTTTATAGGTATGAAAGCCAAACTTATTGATGTTATGTTCAAACCATTTACACAGCCAGGTAAACATACAAATTGAGTGAACTTTAGCCTCCTAAAGTTAAGGCTTTACGTCCAAAAATACCGCAATATATATCATTGGTGCAAACTTTCCACTTTGTCTGTGTGGTTTCTGCTCCATAGAAATTGTGTAAGGTGTTTGTACACATCCCCCTGTCCTTTATTTACATCACAAACCACTTATGTTGACTTTTGAACCACACCGACTTCATGTCGCTCTTTGACTTGAATAGCTCCACTGTTAATGAGAGCAGGTTGGTCTGGTTTTGTCTGATTGGTATTAACAATGTAATTAAAACTGGGGATAATTGGGATGAATTTATTAAACGTGGACACGATTTCTGCAGCATGGTGGCTTGTAAACTAAATCAGTGATCTAAATAAGCTCTCAACTAAATGGATTTTGACAGGTATATGATGGCAAATAGGTAAGTTAATCCCAACTTGCAGGAAAACTCCTTTTCCTTTACTCTCAGTTGAGTAACTGAAGTGAGTCAAAACAAACACTATCCTTATGAGATTAACTGTTTGGTGCGCAAGCACAGGTGTGGTTTACAAGAGCTTAATGCATGTTATGGAAACCCTTTCTGAGATGATAAACTGTATGCAATATTGATTAGAGGTCAATAAGGGTCACACTAAAAACTGAGACCCCTTTGCTCTACCTAAACCTGATACTGTGGTTATTCTGTTGATTAAAGTTGTCAAAGCCATTATCCATCTGTTTTCTCGTAGGTTTTTTCCCCTCAAGTTTTGGAAAAACATACTCTTCTACAATGGCAGCCGTAAGTCTATTATCAAGTCTTCAGTCTGTTACCAATTTTATTCTGTATGACGTGTAGACAAACTGTAAGATGAAATTGTAATCAAGATTATTTTTAAGTTTGCATTTCTTTATGATGTAATTAATAGGACTGCCTGTCAATACAAATGTCAGCAGATTATTTTTTTTAATGCAAGCAGTCATAATGCATTTTTTCTTATTAGAAAAAATAGATGTGGAAATTAGTCTCCTAATTATTGTTTAAGAATTTAGAATTATCCAAAAACGAGATTTCATAGCCCGCCTTGACCTGCATTTTGAAGTTAGACAAACATCCCTTTCTATAACACGAATCAATTTATTGTAATAAATTTGCAGTATACTGTATTTTTATGGATATTATTTAACTTTTAGAGACCCCTTTCATATTTTATTGACTGCCCCAAATTCTTTAGAGCATATGCTCTCTTTCACATTCATTGGAAAACCCAGACTATAAAAATTTCAGGAAAAATGTGTTTTCCTAGTCAAAGTTGCTGGGTTCAGAATTTCTTTCATCAAACTTAAGTTAAAATGCATTATATCGACCCACATTGTATGTACACACACTAAACGCTGATTGAAGGAGAGTATAAGAGTCTGTGTCTTTTTATTTTTTTCTGTTTGAATAGTTTCATGGTACTTATGTTATTTATCATGACTAGATTGGAAACCGTGGAACAGTAACTGAGGCGACTGGTTTTGACCCAGATGCAGATGCCCAAAAGCTGAGAGGAGCCATGAAGGGAGCTGGTGAGTGATCCCGCGACTGTTATGCAGAAACCATCTTAAGCTAAAGAAAAGTTGGGCTGTGTCATTTTTACCAAGCCTCAATGAGGACAAATGTTATTATATTTTTCCTCCGTCTCTTCTCTTCTCCAGGAAAGTTTGAAAACGAGCATCAGTTTTGCTCAGTGGTTTTGTTGTCATGGCAACGATAAGTTTCCTTTGCCCTTTCATTCCCCCGAGTTTGCCTTGTTCTTTACCTCATCCTAAAAAATGTTGGTTCAAACCTTCCTTTCAACCCCGGATAGGGAGGGAAAATTAATCTCAACTGAAAATTTAGGATGTAGTAAATGTATCTCATTATGGGTTGCACTGCCTTGAAACCATATTTGGCAGGTATTTCCCACTCAAAAGGTACGTCCTAACAAAAATTCAGTAGTATGCAACTGTCACATTTTGTTTATTAACAGCAAATATTTGCTCACAGTGTGGAATTTTGATGTCATTACAGTGTGCTATGGCATAATCATCTTCCCCTGACTCTAGTTTGAGCCTATGGCAAACAGACGGATTCTATGTCAATTGTAACAAAAGAGCTGCCTGTTGTCATTGTCAGGGGTTTACCAATCTTCATGTGGTCCACAGACAACAATCCATATAACAAGCCATATGACATATTTTCACAAGTGTCACCAAAAACATTTATCACAACAAATCAAATAAAGAACTAACACACATTGTATTCAATTGCATAACGTTTAATTACTTCGTTATTAACATTTTGGTTATTATAAAGGGTTTTAACTCGGTCTTCTCGACTGGCCCATAATCAGGCTTCTAACTTATTTTTGCAATATTTATTTTACAGTGCGCAACGCTAGATTTTAATTTCAACACTGATTTAAGTCAGCCAAAGGTTGACGTATGTTGTAATATTATAGCTGCCACTGTTGAAAATAGATGGTATTTTTTAGGCAAAATCCCTTTCTGGGGTCAAAATCCCAACTTCGGCATATTTTGGATCCATTGGCTGTGCAACTGTGCCAAATGGAATGTCCTCCTGGTCCTATCCTACAAAAACTGTGTAGAACAAAATGTACTTTGTGGTATTTCTATCAAATGTGATTCAGTAGTTATGGAATAGTTTCTGAGTAATCTCATTGCTTGTTTTGTTTCATGGTGTTACTGTAATGTAATGATGTTATAACCTTTTCTTAGCCCAAAAGAAAATAAGGTCAGGGTAGGCATACTGGTATTTTGTGTTTAATCACAGATTAATCACACATGGTAACAGGTTAGGAGCTATTTTACGTTTATTTTGGTCATGTAATTCAGGTGAGGCTTAACTTAAAATAGCCAATGAGCAGAATAGGTTAATAGTCTTTAGTCTTTTCTAAAAAATCCATCCAGACTGCTTCAATAATAATTTTGGGGAGGTTATTTGACATTGTGATGACCCAAACTCCAGAGATCTAAAAACTGCATTTGTTTTCTTATTCTGTTTTTCTACTCCACTACTAGCCTGCCTCGTAGTATGAATTATTGTGTTTTTAGTTAAGAGGAAGAAGAAGATGAAGCCTGCATTTATTACATACAATCATAGAAGAAGTACTATAGAAGAAGACGCAGTAGCGAAATTGGTTCTCTGCATTTAATCCATCCCATTGGAGCATTCGGCAGTTATCTGCAGCACCTGGGGAGCAGATTGGGGTTTGGGGTCTTACACAAGGACCCTTTGACATGTAGACTGCTGGGGCTTGAACATGTGAACATACTGTTTACATGGATAGATCTACGAGCCATTGTGCGTGTCATAGTATTTACGTGCATGTCCCTATAAGGGCTTGTATATCGTAAACAGAGTGAAACAGAAGAAGCTAAAGTGAACAGAGGGTAATATAAATATACATTTAAAAACATCATATAGGAAACAAACTTGAGCATATATATTTGTTGCTGAATTAACCAAGATTTGGTGATTAGGTTGATCTCCCAAATAATGTATTTGTGAGATAATTTGGCTGTCAGCTGTAGTAGATAGTCATGAATAAAGTCAATAGTTTTTTGCATGTTAACCTGCCTACTTTGAGCCTTGGCAACATTCTTTTTGTGCATTTAACCTTTGTTGTCCCTTAAGCTAACAAATAAAGTATTCTTATAATTTGGGAAATTTTAACACTGATGTAAATTTAAGCTGTTAGTTTCTACATTCATTCATTCATAACATTCTAACCACCAAGTCAGAATAACACCGATTACAGTGTTTCAATGGTACTTGAAACCATTAAAACCATATATACCGTACACCCACCGTGTGTGGGATATATTAGGCAAAAAGTGAAAGTTTGTCCTGGAGTTGATGTTGGTAGCAGTTTAAGCATATAGTGATTTTGACAAGGGCCAAATGATAATGAGTGGATCAGGGAATGTTTAGGTCTTATTGAGTGGGACACTCACCGATATGCAACAACAATCCATGTTACGTGTTTTTTTAGTTTTACACATAGTGCAAAGTGTACTAGAAGTATTTGAATAATGCTTTTTAAGTTCATTTTATTGAGAGATGGCTATAGCTCAGTGGGCAGAGCAGTCAACTCCCAACCGCAAGATTGGTAGGTCAGTGATTTGAGCTTTGAAGTCTAAATGATGGAGTGTCCTTGAGCAAGACCCTGGACCCAAATACCCTCCTGCTGATTAAACGTGATTAATAAAGGACACATTATTATTATAGTTTAACTACAAAATAAAATTTAGATGTGAACTAGTCGTGCAGTGAAAGTTTACTCTTCTTACACTCAAAGTACAATTACAAGTATAGTTTTTGAAATTTGAAAGAGTTAAATGGCTCCAATAGAAATATGTTAGCACTCACATCACATCGCAGAGCTGTTTTGGTGGAAACGAGGCAAAGTGGTTTTATGGTAATGGCTTATAAGTGTATGTCATATTGTGTCTTGTAGGCACTGATGAGGCAGCTATCGCAGAGGTCCTAGCACACCGTACCATTGCCCAGAGGCAACGCATCAAAGAAGCCTACAAACTAGCAGTCGGGAAGGTGAGTTTTGACTGAAATGTATTTGAAGAAAACAAAGGGAATAGAAATTCAGCCTAAATCATCACACATAATCCAGGGAAAGCTTGGAGGAGACTGTTGCCTGCAGAAAGTGTTGCTCGATCTCTGAGCTTCTTTCTCTTGTTTGCTCTTACATGATTGTAGGATTTAGCTGTGCTAACATAGTAGTGGTTTGCAAGTTAATGAAAAACTGTTAAGGAGAAATTTTGACCACCTCTTCATGGTTGTCAGGAGAGATAGGACTTTGTTATCTGTAGGGAAGGGAAATGTTTTCCTCTGTAAAACTATACAGCAAAGCCAGAGAAGTACATTTCCCACTCACTGTCTCTTTGTTAATGATTTTATGGATCAATATATTAACTGAAAGAGAAGTACTGGATGTCAGTTGTATTTACATAATGAGATAAGAACCCGCTAACTGTGCTGTGCCTTGTGAGTGGTCGATAAAGTTATCCGAAAGCTCCTCTGAGAAAGCTGCAGAGAAATGCACAGTGGAATGGCAGAAAGAGTGACTCATGTTGCAAATGACGACGCCCACATGTGGTCACCCAGCTTTTTTGGTAAAACAGTTTCTCTGTTCCTCAAAGTGTGTCCAAAAACCACACCCTCAGTTGGATACACAAGTGAGGAGTAGTGGAGTCTGTGAAGACACATCTAAAGTCCAAGTTGGCAGTACAAAATTATAATACAAAGCCTTTATTTAATAATTCAACATCCCAAGAAACAGTTTTTGTCATAGATTTTCCCTCTCAATTAATAATTGATTGAATGGTTGGCTGTTTTTCGTGTTAATCCATCTGTTCCCATTCCCCTGCAGGACCTGGCTGATGATCTGTCCTCTGAGCTGAGTGGAAACTTTAGGAGTGTCGTTTTAGGTCTGCTGATGCTGGCACCTGTGTATGATGCCTACGAGCTGATGGATGCAATGAAGGTTCTCATTTGCCTTTTTTCTCTCTCACTGGATACATATAGTGATGGTTTCTTGAGTACTGGTTGCTAATCCCACATTACTTACTCGTTTCCAAGGATGTCGGGATTTACTGCTTTTGCATTTAATCCTGATTTATAAAATCACGGTTTTATATTTGTAAGAATTCTTAAAGCTACAGTATCTCGCAAGACACGTTTATGTGTGAGGCGCGAGGAAATATCCTCTCTCGGGTTGCATCGTGTGTGTGTTTGTGAATGCTTATGCGGTCAAACTATACGCAATGTTTCAATTTATGGATACGGCAGAGGGAACTGAGAGTTCTATCTACTAAAGAAACGTATCAAGATGGCAGTGCGAGACTAATTTAGGGAACTACAAAATGAACTGGGGCCTCACATTTAAAACTGTGTAGGATGTGCGTTAGAAGTTGGACAAAGAGAGTATGAGTATGGACAAATATACAATGTTTGCATATTCAGAATTATAAAATGGTGCGCATGCACATTTTCAGTCGATTACTTTTCACGAATCACAACCTACTCCAAGTGTGGCACAGCATTAGCAGGCTTAATGCAACGCCGACGGGTGTCCATAAAAAGTAAGTGGAATGCCTCTTATTAATATTAAGGACCACTGCTTGATGATGTCAGTAACAGCAAAGTCAGACAGGAAGACTAAAAAAGATAAACTCCAGACAGTGTTGAATATTTGTTCTGAGCGGAGAAAGGTAGAAATAATGAAAGAGATGTTGTTTGGTGGACTACCAGTATTACAAAAGCCTGAAAGGTCTGAGAGCGTCCACTCGGTAAAGATGCTGGTCGTCGGATTGACAGGTTGACAGACCTGTTCATCCTCAGCAAAGTACCAGACTTTGGCTGACTGAAAAAGAATCGAAGTTGATCGCCTTTGTTGAATGTAAATTGCGCAACGCGGACATCTTTAACTTTTCTCATTGAAAAACTTGGAGGGTTTTCGAGAAATCCCTCCCGACTGGAGTGACAGAGGGGGGCACTGATGATGTGAAAGACGCACACCATAAATCCGTATTATATATTCAATAAACGAAACGAAAGACATTCAAGTTACATTGAAGCAATATGCAAATACTTTAATCTACTAAAACTATGACTCTGGTTACATCTATCAGGACTTCATTAATATTTCCATTTGCGTTTCTTGTCGCTGCTTGTTCCAACGGGTCAGTGGTCCTGCAGAGGAACAGGGTGCCCCCCACCTTCTAACAGCAGCTTTACAGGTGCTGTTTAGTGCAGGGAAAAGGACACAATCAGCTTAATGAACGAAATTACCAAAGGGTTGCTTCTTCCATTCTTTACATCCTAGAACTGCACCAAATCAGCCGCTATGCGTCATTATGCATCTTTATACCCACAAATTGTTATAATAATATGAACGATAACAAACACATTATGAAACGCAGTACATCATATCTTATGAGTAACTGCGCTCGACTCTGTTGACTGAGGCAACGAAATGCTTTGTCCCATGGTTTACTTTTTTTTATTTATGACAATGAATTTCTCAGTCTGCATCTATTCTCCAGCTAGAATCAATCAAACACCTGTTTAATAATATTTTGTACAACAGGCTATGAGTGGTTGTATTTGGATTTATTTTACAGACTGGTAATAATTCCAAACTCCGTTTCTCCATTTCATTCATCTACCATCTGAGTCGTAGTTTCCCGTTGCTCCAGTTTTGTGCGTACGAATGAGTCGAGTTGGGATGCAGGCCCGAACATTTTCCTTCAACTTTGCTTTCTATAAATCCCACTGATTGCCTACAAAGTAGAGTACAAAGTAGAAGCGTTTATAAATGAGGCCCCAGAACTTGGAAAGTTGTTGCTAAAAGCTCCCAACACGTCTAATATTTCCCAACATTTTCGTGGTAATCATCCATCCCTGTTTGCCAAAGTCAAGGTAAAAGACGAAACTTGCTGAACGCACTTAGCAGTACCCAAACTGTACTCCTCCGCCAGTTACTTTCCTGAAGAATATAGATGATTTATAGCAAGAAAGTTTTATGCAGATTTGTAGCGATTGCATCTTATCGTTTACACCTGAAAATGCGTCAGTATTCTGTTTATGGTCCGATTCTATGTTAGATGCTCAACGAGACACTCAAGCCTGTCCAGGGAAAAAAACAGTCCCAACACGTCACAGCATCTGTACGAGTTACAAGGGCTCAGTGGAGGCATTGGAGATCTTTTAGTGGGTGCTGTCATGTGGATGTAACACACACAAGCCTGCACACTTAAACTTGCCTCTGCATATTGTCGATACGTGTCGTATCAGGACCTCAATTTCTTTTGACATGTTTGAATGGGGCTCCAGATTGGATAGGAAACGTAGAGAGTAGGAGACCGATACAACATTAATTGTTGCAGGATTTGTTGACAATAACCATAACATGTAGTATTGCCACAATTATCATCCAATAAGTGTTTTATTATTATTTTTATGAACTTGTGTATTCAGTTTCATGACATCTAGTTTTTAACCTGCATCTATTCTTCATAGGGGGCTGGAACGGAGGAGGCTTGTCTGATCGATATTCTTGCTTCAAGATCAAATGCTGAAATAAAAACCTTAAATGCCTTCTTCAAGAAAAGTAAGTGTGTCCCTTATATGAGTAGAATGTCTGACATCAGGTCATTTTGTATCCCAGTGGCTGATTGCATCTATGAGTTGTCTGTGATATCCGATATTGTGAGCTATGACTATTCCCTGTTGTTTGTTTGAAATTGCAGCAACCTCCATCACTAGAAAACATTAATAATTCATTAAAGCCCTTACTGCTTTCTGTGTAACCTTCCATCGTATCTGTGGTTACGCTGACATTTCAAAAAAGTTTAAATTGATATTTCCTCCAATGCATTTAAATAAATTGTCACGGTGTAGTGTTTTGTGAATTCACATGCGTCCACATGTACCAATTACCGGCTCAGTAAGTGAAGTTAGACGACAACACACTAAACTAGAAAGCACTCAGAGATTCCAAATGGACAGTACCTACATCAGACAGTATCGTGATAAGAATCTATTAGATCACTTTATTAAGGATAGCTTCTAATAACTGGACCCATCTAAGTAATAAAATTCCTTATGGAATGACTTTGATATCCATATGTACCATAGGTAGTGTGTCATTCAAGATGCAGTTTATGATTTTCTGATATGCCTGTGGAAATATTTGGTATTATTGGCCACTTCATTGTTAGATTTATAATTTTATATTATTCCCTAGGAATATGGAATCCATTATAAATGTACCACCTGTGGACAAAATGTCCGATTTGATATTTAAAATTGTATTAGTGGGGATTTCTTTGTAAATAGATCTTAATAAAGAACCCAAAAAACAAAAACAAAATCCATAATAAAATCCACTGCCAGTTCTGGTTTTAGGTTATTTCTTTTGATTTTGATTGATTTCATCTTCCAGGCTACATATCCCAATGAATTTGAAGCAAATTAGTCAATTATGGACTGAGTTATAAACAGAAACCCAAAGAAGTGCCCTATTTCACAATTGTTAAGAAAACGTTATTAAGACGTCATATCGTGAAGTCATGATGTAACATTGCCCAAATGTAAGCATCTCTAGGATCTGCCAAAACCTACCACTGTGTAGGTCTCAATGAAATGGATGCATGTCCGTATTTATCAGACAGCCATTCATGTTAGAGGTGTTTGGGAGTGTTTACGTGACATAATGGTTAGGTGCCTGCGCAGCGTGGCACAACACAGTGCGCTGAATAGTAGTCCAGATTAAAGCGAAGCCTCGAGGCAAATACTTTGCCGAGTTACTCAAATTATTCGCGAATCGTTTCAGCCCTACCTACGTTACATATGTAACCTAAGTAACATTTACACCCCATTTTCAACCCAGCTACACATACAAAGAAACCATTAAATCTATAACCATGAAATTAGAGTCAGCTATGCATTATGTTGTACTGATTTGGTCCCCCCACAGATTACACTTTATTTTTAAATTATTTGTTATGTTTGCTTATTGCAGACTATGGGAAATCTCTGGAAGATGCTGTGTGCGGGGACACATCCGGAATGTTTCAGAGGGTTTTGGTCTCTTTACTCACGGTGAGCAAACGTTAGCCCATGACCTCTCCTGTTTTGGACCAATGTGAGAATTATCTGAAAAAAAATGCAATCCAAGTAAAAGCTAAAACTTAAACATAACAAAAAATCTGAGTAATAAGTATTTTGAAATTATCTCTCACAAGATGAATTATGAAGTGCCCAGAGGAACTTTTATGAACTACTTCTTCGAGAAGAGGAACCAGTAGTTACTTCTGCATCATAAGAAACATTTTCTTCTTCTTTTTCAAAGGTTGTCCAGTCCTACATCTGTTTTCTCTTAAGCTGCTGTGTCTTCTGCATTGCAGGCCGGCCGGGATGAAAGTGACAAAGTGGATGAGGCCCAGGCTGTTCAAGATGCCAAGGCAAGGATTTGAGTTGTTTTTTTTTGAAAAAATGCATCTCTTTCTACTATTACCATCTTTTTTTTTTTAAATATGTGATTATAGGAAATCTATGAGGCTGGTGAGGCTCGATGGGGCACAGATGAGGTAAAATTCCTCACAGTGCTTTGTGTGAGGAACCAAAGCCATCTGCTACGAGGTATTCTTACTGCACAATCACAAATGTCATCAGTGTTGTGTGTCGTATGAATATATTTATTTCCTATATAAGAATAGCTTCTTTTCTTTAAACCTTCTAGAGCGATATTGGAATCTGGGATCACTGCAAAGACTCAAAACTGTACTAATTTGTAGTCTAAATATCTCATTGTGCTTCAATTCAGACATAATAATTTATCAAGTAACATGTCAGTGATATTTCTTTTTTATACAATGTAACTTGAATATCTTGTATATCAAGTCAGAAAATCTTGGAAATATCTCCAATGCTCAGTATGAGTATTTCCCACAAACGTCAGGGAAAAAAATAATGATTTTGAGCATTGCAAACTTATTCTGAGCTGTAACAATTCCTAATATTATCTAATTCTAAATATCACATCTTAATCAAGAAAATCTTACCACATCAGTTTTCACTTGTTGTGTTGGCTTTTTTTTGTGTTACTTATCACGAGATAGAAGCACTTTGTATTAATAATGTTTGAAATGATTTTTTGAAAGGGTATTTTCTTTCCAGTGAAAGTGAACGTCTATGGCAGTTTAATTTAGTCTTCATTAAAGCAGCCTGACAATGAAAAGTCAGTGTGTGACACTAATCTGGATTTAGTAATGAATAGGTGCCATTAACATTATTATTTTCTTCCTCCAGTGTTCGAGGAGTATCAAAAGATTTCTGGAAAAGACATTGAAGAGAGCATAAAGAGGGAGATGTCTGGCTGTCTTGAGGATGTGTTTCTGGCCATAGGTCGGTCTCTGCGCCTACATGTTCCAGTAAATCAACTGTCTTTACACAAATAAAAGGGAATACTATACAGTATAGTATTTGTTGTTGGTTTGTAAAGTGTTCTGTGACAGGTTTGATGCAGAATCACACTGCAGTGACTGCTTAGTATCACAGACATCATCAAAATATAAAAAAGGAGGAACCTTCAGCATAAAAGGAACATCTATTTAACAACTACACTCCAATGTAATAACGCAGCAATAAATCCTTACGTCGTGGATTATCTCTCTTATATTTCCATTCTCTGTAGACTCTTAAATCCCTGAGCTTACTCACACACACTTCTTCCCCTGAATTTATTGTTTTCCTTCTGTGAAAACATTGCACCTCATGTTCGTGGATTTGTTTTTGCCTTCTAGTGAAATGCTTACGGAACAAGCCGGCGTTCTTTGCTGAGCGATTATACAAATCCATGAAGGTAAATATTCTACGCTGTGAGGGATAATACAAGACTGATGTTATCATGCTGCATGTTTTAAAAACAAGTAATGTATGTTTCATTGTCAGGGGCTTGGCACTACAGATAGTGTCCTCATCAGAATAATGGTTGCCCAGGCGGAGATTGACATGTTGGACATTAAGGCACAGTTCCTGAAGATGTATGGCAAGACGCTCCACTCCTTCATCAAGGTGAGGCACTGAAAGTAGCCCTGCATAAATATGGCAGTCAACAAAATCTTGGCAAAGCATCAACTATGATGTCATAAATCAATTATACATGTTGGAACTTTGTGTTTCGCCTTCATGTGGCTTTCAATTGTGATGAGACTTAAATTTATTATGAGTTTAATTTGATATGATTGGTCGACCAGACTCAACTGACCAGACTCCAGACTCAACCATCAACTTTCTACTGAGTCTCCTGCAATGCAGTACGTCTTTTGGTGAATTACTGGCTCAAATTTGACCGGGAGATTATGTTATGTTCATTTGCACCAAACAACCTGAATTCCTCATCAGTGACTCTGCTTATTTCCCATAACTGCTTTATTTTTTTTTATTTTCTCTTGCGCTTTCATGAACATTTTACCACCAGTCAGCAGCAGGCCCATCCCTCACTAGACAAAGAGAGGAGGAGAAACTCTGCCTCAATTCATACTGGACATTAAATGAAGCTGATTTTCCAGTCACAGTCTTTACTGTCATTCATTGACAGGTTGATTAAAACCTTTGTCTGCACTCTTCCTTCACGTCTCATGAACAGGAGGCAAACTGACCAGTTGGTGGTCATCTAAGTAGGAATTTATTGTCAAATACTTATTTATCTTTTTTTGTGTAATTACGGCATCAGTCGTTATACTTCAAATGCAACAGCCAGAGGCTGTGAGGAAAAATGACATGTTCAGAGACATGTTGACAAAAAGAGTACAATTATAACTATAAAAGTAGTAATCATTAAATAATAATAGTTGTAGACACTTCTTAATGTAGTTTATGACTATAACTTAATAATTTGAGGTAAATGTAACATAAATTGAAGCTAGTTACTAATGTTGAAGGACTGGCTGCTACTATTTCTATTATTATTTTATTCTAATATTTTTTTATTTCAGGTGAATTTTTTTTTTTTATAGTGTATTTTATTTTGTGACTCAAAACTGTTTATTTATTTCAGATGTTTTTAATTTATTTATTCATTGATTTATGTAAGACATGTTTTGTCTAACATATTTAAATAAGATTGCTTAATTTAGTACTGCTATGCCAATTTGGCCAGGGGCTGCCCTGGTCTGCAGTTAATAAGTATGAGGAGAGACAGTGTCACATTGCCACTGCAATTTGATGAGATTTTAAACATGTTAGCAGTATAAAAGTGGTAATCAGAGTAGTAATATCTGTTTTTTTCTAAAGTTTTGAATGTAAATAATAATATCACCTTTTGTTAATCAGTCCGGCTTCAAGGAGCTGATCAGTTAATCCCGTCACGGCTCCCTAATGTCTCAATGATCTTTTTCCACTATATAGGGGGACACATCTGGTGACTACCGCAAAATCCTGCTCGAGCTGTGTGGAGGCGAGTGAAAGACATGCCAAAGCGACATCCAGCTTCGACCTTCTTCGTCCCTCCACATGATGGGCTTTCTTCTCTGATTGTTTACTATGTTTTGCCTTTTTTTTTCTTCCATGGCCATCGCATTTCACTGATGGTCTCTCGCTTTCAGTTTGTTATATAGTACCAATTAAACCAAAGAGCAGTGTCCTTTAACACATGGCTGTGTTTTTGTTATTGGTCCTACATTGAGGATTAATTAATAACATTAGTTAGAGAAAGAGCGACATGCCAGTATGCTTCTGACGTCTTTACAGACATAAAAAATGGATGTTATTGGCCTTGAGCTCGGGGCTGTTGTTACAGATCAACATTTTCATCATGTCTAGTCAGTGAGGTCCATTTGTTTGATTGGTAGCAATACCTCATTTGTTGACTCAGCCCCTCATAATTTGACTCAATTACATTAACAGCCTGCTAGCTTGATTTGTTAGGCAGTAAAATGTGGTCTAATCAAGTTAAGTTGGATGTCCCCGAGCTCATTTAATCTTAAGGCACCATCTCAGAGCAGCAATGCTTGGGGAAATAATGTGCAGAGGTTGTATAGCTAAAGAGGCTCTCCATGAATGTTGTTCTGAAGTAATCAATCAATAAACATTTTGATACAACTAATGACACAGCTCTCATAATCAATGGGGTTCACTATTTGGCGATGTCTTACTGCAGCACATTCTTTTCGTAGACTAAACAGTACCTTTAAATGTGTGCTCACTATTTAGCAAGCTGCACGTCTCTTACCCTTCATATTAATACCCTTTATATCTAATGAGTTAAAGGAGCTTGTAATGATTCGTATTGAGTTCACAACTTAATTTGTTACAAACCATCTATTAACCATTATAAGGGTAGTCTGACTGTAAAGTGTGCCTGAGAATTTATAAACATTCTCTGAACACTACGGCATCAATGTCATGGATTTACATGCCCCCACCTAAAGAGGGAGAATATATTGTAAACCCTTTCTGTACATAACT
Organism: Lophius piscatorius; assembly: GCA_009660295.1. Taxonomy (NCBI): domain Eukaryota; kingdom Metazoa; phylum Chordata; class Actinopteri; order Lophiiformes; family Lophiidae; genus Lophius; species Lophius piscatorius. Next base: position 65,412 of record VRLP01001625.1, on the reverse strand, counting down.
GACGTTATGCAAAAAAGGAATGAATACATTCTGTGTCAGTGCCCCTAAAAATTGAGAACTTCCTTTTTTTAAATATATTTTGTCCTATTTTATGTACTTCTTTTATGTTGCTAGATGATTTCATGTCATTCTATTGGGCAAATTTAGTTTTTCCAGGACCAGAATGTAAAACATTTGGCATGTAACGAGGACAACCTAAGCTTTAAGCTCCTCTTGATCCTATGCTACAAAGAGGAGCGAAAAAATATCAATCAATATTTTTGATAATAAAGTCCCAAATACAGACATGCGCACACATAGGACCCAGACACATGTAATTATAGGGGAAGTGGAAGTGAGTGAATAGTTATTTTTTTCACTTCATCATTATTGCCTTGGTTATCTAAACAACCTAAACAAACAAACACACTTCCTAATTCTGACAATCAACCCCCTGATTGTCTTAAATTTAGGTGGCAAACTGAGATATTAGCGATCAATAGCATTTGTTGTAAACAAAGAAAACATTTATGTCGCTGTTGTTATTCATTGTCAAGAAAGAGGAATGCTTCCTGTTCCTTTAACCCTCTTCAGTGGGAACTGGACCTATGTCAAAATATGAAGCAGAAATAACAAAGCAAATGTTGAAAAGCTGGAACTAAAGTAGTTCACAGCTTGTTCAATGCAGGTAAGATCAAGAAAGGTTAAAGTTATATACTGCAGACGAGAGACCCCGTACAGACAGACCCACAAAGGCCCTCTATAAAACATCTGTGTCGTTTCTTTGTACTCTAACAGTGACGGACCATCAGGGCCAGCATAGTTTTCACTGCTAGCCAAGACATGATCAGAAAATAAATAACATTAATTTAATTAACATTTAAATTGAGACTACATATATTAAATAGTTTGTTCCTATCTGTTTATTGATGTTATTTGATTGCTTCTACGTGGCTACTTCCAGTGAACTCATTTAAGGGAGCTTTGTTTTATCAGATGAGATTTCTCCACAGCGGTGGACTGACTGGGTGAAACGTCTCTGCTGAGGAAAGCAACTTTGACAGTGAATGCCTCCATCTGTTGAAATACACGGGATGATTTTGATGATTATCATATTTTTTAACCAATCAGATTTTGAAGGTTGTCATTGTGGGCATGTTCTTTGACATGCCAGGGTATCCTAGGTAGGCTTAGGCATGTTCTTAAGGTAGGCTAGTCCTGTGTCAGTATTAAGTATGAGGAAGGCACTTGATTCACATCCTCTGCTCCTGCTGAGCATTCTTTTTTTTTAAATGAAAACTTATTGGAGAAAAAGGACTGGACAGCCTGTTAGCACTGGCCTACATGCCAATGGAAAAGGAACTAAAATGGAACTGAAACACACACCTCTTCTCTAAAGACACAGTAGTTTGATTTTTTATTATCTTAAATATAGGTTGATTACTGCTGGCTGTAGTTGGTTGTTGATGTTGTGGCGTGAATGATGTCCAGATTCAATGGTCTAGCGGTGCCAGTATGCATGAGGACATCTATGTTTATGCCAGCAGCTTGGCTAGAATCAGTAGTAGTAAAGAAAGTTACGTCAGATACGCAATATCTATGTGTGACGCATGTGTTACATCCTTGATGGTTTGAGTGTGTCTATCAGTATATTGCTCATAGCTGTTGAACCTAATTTTAATACTTTATTCCACTTAATAAATGTGACTGTTTCCATGAATATGTGCTGGTTATGTCACATGACAACAAACTATAACTGCAGTGTAACTGAAGTTATTTGACGGTAGCTTAATTGTGGGTGTATAGTGCTGAATGCCCAGCTAGAAAACCCACCACTGCATTCTAATAAACTATGATCAAGTGGTTTTGGTTCTCATCTTAGGCCAGCATCCAGGAACCATCTCTCAAATTTGTGCAACAAAAGCACAACAAGTAACACTAACAAATCTATTTCAGTGATTTAAATATTAATAATGCTCAATCAAAAACATATGGGAAAAAAACACCTCATGGTTTGTTTTTTTCTCGTTACAACCTCATCATTGTGATTTCTCTGGTAATGTTTATTACTTTATTTTTAAGTGTTATGGCTTTACTTTTTTTTTAAATTTCCTGTTGGTATCTCATTGCCTCATGTTTCATGCTCTCTGTGTTCCCCTCCCTTCTTGTCCTGGGTGTGAGTCTGTGTATGCATATGTGTTTGTGTGTGAGTCCTGACCCCTAGTGTCTCCTCCCTGATTATTGAATGTTCTTTACTGTTATCTTTGTTACTCAGCGTATATCAGTCAGTGTCCTTCGTTGTGAGTTGTGGGTTCTCTTCATGGTTCATTATTCTGTATTTTTTCACTGTTTTGGATTTTCAGAATGAGGCCGAGGATACAAGCAGCTGAAATGAGCTTCCTTCGTAGAGTGGCTGGGCTCAGTCTCAGAGAGGAGGTACAGAGACATTTGGAGGAGCTCAATCTGTCAAAAGAAGCCAGTTGAGTGGTTTGGGCAGCTGATCAGGACGATAGAGTCCTGGAGTTTTTTCAGGCACGTTAAACTGGAAGAAGACCTCGAGGTAGACCCAGAACTTGCTTGAAAGGCTATATCTCAGCGTGATTGGCTAATCTTCCTTCTAATTGGAAGATTAGCCAATTCAAGATTGCATTGACTAATCCCATAACCCATTGATCAGCTGGTCAACATTTTTTTGATACTTCAAACCCATTGAGTTTTCTCGTACAATTGCTGGAAAATAAGTGTGCAGCCAAATAATTCTGTCTTGGTTGTGGCCTTCCACACACAAACTAAGCGCAGTCTAGTGCTAATGGCTGCTACAAAAACCAAATCCATGAATAAAATTAATATAACAAAACATTTTTTGGCAAATGAGATTGAAAAATCTCAGTCAAGATCCAGGTTCAGGTAGATTCTTTTTCTATTGAAGCAGTTTCAGCAGTCTGATCCAGGGGAAGTTAGAACCACTGAAAAGCCCTTGTTAGCCCTCAACGCAGATAATAGTAACCCCAGTGGAAGTGGGTGTGACATAGATGAACCAAGGGCAAAAACAGAAGGATGAGCAGAAGTTATAATGGTAAATGGACTGTACTTATATAACGTTTTTCTAGTCTGCTTGACAGCTAAAAGCACTTTACTATGCGAGCCAGCATTAACTCATTACCACAAACATTTATACAGTGATGACCGACGCTGCATTGCAAGGTGCCACCTGCTCATCGAGAGCGGGTGGCGACTGCCCTACCAACTGAGCCACCGTTGCTCCTATTAATAGATCTGTTCCACATTTACAGCCTGCGCCAGATGTCTGATGTGTGTAATTCAATTTACATACTAAATTCTGACTCAATATTAGGAGCCATATGAGATCAAAAGAAAGGTTTCTCAGTGGACACCATGATTAAAGCTTTACTGTTGTGTCCATCAGAACAGCCAGACAGTTTCACGGTGTGTAACTGTAGCACAGGTGTTATTAATAACATAATCATTATCAAGTGATTAAGTGGTTTCTAATGTGGACAGAGTGCCAGATTTACTACAAGAATAGCAGGAAAGAACAGAAGGTTTTTTTTCTGGTTTATCAAGGAGAACTGTTAAAGTCGTTTAATACACTGTAAGAGTTAATGGATCTCCATGGCTTTTTCAGTGGGCTTGCCAACAATAATGATATTTTTCTGTGAATAATATTATGTTATAAATGCAGTTGTTTGCTATCTGAAATTCACCCATTTTGATACAATACAGCTGGTAGTCATGACAGCCAAAGTGAGAACAGAGCTCACTTTGGACGAATCTTAATATTTTTCATCACTACATCCCTTTTACTCGAACACCAGCTTTTGGCTGAACTTTTACCTATCTTCCTCACTTCAATCATTGTATTGGCTTTTGTGTCATCATTGCAAAAGAAATGTTGTAGGTTACAGAAGTGAGCTATTTCTTGATGTCACTAGCATTCTGCTCTTTCTGAATCCGTATGCCCTCTGCATATGTCAACTGCTGAGGCACTCACCCACACACATTTCTCCAGATCACCCTGAGGATCTTCCAAAGGTGCTCCTGAAGCTTTGGGCATTGCTTTATATATATGTTTATATTGCTTACATGAGATCTCTTGGGCCTGGAGCTGAGGAAGGTCTGGCTGAATTGAAGGCCTCCCTGACCCCTTTCAACGAAGGTTCCTTAATGTCGAACTGGATTCTGGGTAGAGGCGGGCATGTGAGGGTGGCGCAGTGGCCAGGATCTTGATCTCTAAAGCTGTAGGTGCAGCTGAGGTGGCTGTTGATCTCCTCCTCACAGCATGACAGTTTGGCGCTGTGCTTCTGCCCCAAAAGCTTCTTCGTGAATCCAAATGGGTTAACGATGAAGGCCTAAGGGTGGTTAGCCTGCCCATGACTGTCCTGCAAAGTTCAGAAAGGGCTGTGGTCACGTCTTCTCTTGCCTTCCTGTACTGGCTCCTGAATTACCTAAGTTCTTGCCTGAGCTGGGTGATCTTCACCTCCTGCCTAATTATATATCTAACAGACATGTTATGTAGTCACTGACAAATTCCAGTTCAACAATATTCTTTAAGCCATTAAGGAAATATGCCTTATTAGTTGCTAACTGCAACATGGATGGTTGTGCGCAGATGGATTTTAGAGCTTGTTTTGACCAGTTACAGCAGAAAAATGACAGAGGAGTGACAGAAGTTCTGATAGAACGGTGTCGGAACACACAATGTTATAGAGGCAAAAGAAAGATGTACACACTGTAAAAGTAAATGAGTTGAGAAAACTCAAACTTATGGTGCAACATAAGTTTGAACATTTAATTTTCAAAATATTTCTTTCAAGTAATCATCAATTTAAAAATATATTTTGATTGAATATATATTAATTTAGATGCCCCGAAAGAGAAGAAATGTGGGAGGAACATTGAAACTCCACCCAGAAAGGCTTCAATGCCTGGAATGGATTTGAACCTAGAACTTTCTTGCTGCGCCGCCCCCGTTCAGCCCATAATAATCATTCAGTTATACTCTGTATCTGTCAGTGTAGTCTTTTAATAACAGCAATAAGAGTAGATTTTTGATCATACTATCTAGAAATATAGATAAAGTTATAGGTACATGTAAGCTGAACACAATTAAAGCCTTGATAACATAATTTGACAGATGTTGTTTGTCATTTTTAATCAACCTTTGTACACTTTTAGAACACAAAAGAAAACGCAAGCGGCTGATACGGCTGACAGAGGATCAGGAAATTATTTTTTTTAAATAATAATGATTAAAATAATAATATTAATAATTAAAAACACTTAACTGACAGTGTAACTAAAAAATTCTGAGTCTGATCAACACAAAGGAAAGCAAAAAGTTACTGACACTCGACATTTTCAAGTTTATATAATTTCTAAATAAATTTTAAGCTCTTACTACTAATTTTAGTTAATTAGTTTGAGCATTTGGGTTTAATAAGCAGGAAATTTTAATCTTATAGGTGATTGGTACACTCAATCTCAGAGTTCATCACTAGAAGAGAGTCCTTTCACTTGTCATTAGTCATGGCCTCTATTTGAAATTATTTGAAATAGGTATAATTACATTTGGGTCCCGATTATTTTTCACTTGTCGAAACGAGTAACATCAACTCAATGATCTTTTTAATCCATATATTACATAAATTTCCAGCCACCCATATGGAACATCCTCTGCCATAAGACAATCCAAACTCTAATCAAAACTTAAATCATTTTGTTATTTACAATCTCAAGAAATTGTATTACCTAGCTGCTGAAATGAAAAAAACTCCTGCAGTATTTTGTATTCAGTCAAACTTGAAAAGATTACAGGGAAACCATGATGATAAGTAATTGCTTTTTCTTGTTGTTAAAACTGACATTTTGAAACACAATTACATGACAAGGTTTTTTTTTTTATTATTGATAATGGATTCAAGTGCACTAAATTTAGCTGGTGTTTCATCTCTTTCATTACCTTCTGCACAACTTTTCTACTTTAACCTTTAAAAAATAGTTGGTTTGAGTGTGTAATGTTCTTTGCAGTCATTGGACCTGCTCTCATAAATGAAAGCGCGGTACTGGTAAATAAATATGTCATATCCTGGTATGCTGTCTTCTATATTTTGAGGGGAATTTGTTTCTGTTCGTTTACAACACTGTTAATATGAATAAAATGTATATAACGTCATCAAATTAAATGTATATGGTTTCACATGGACTATTCTCCAGCCCATAATTTCCATAACCTTTTTTTTCCCCAATTTCATCACACACTGATTTCTGGTATCAGAAATCACAGTTCATATGGTTTTTGTTTGTTTTTATTCTCTGAAAGCAATCAAGGAAATAAACTTTTACCCATGGGTAGATTTTGGCATCCATTGGGGGGGGGGCACCTACCATGGCAGGGAAGTACCTGCGGTGGATGTCCATCGGAGCCATTGATGTGCCTGCGACCCGACCTCTTGGCTGAGTTATCCGGCTTCTGTTGTACTTTAAAGGGGGCCCTGTGATCTGGTGGGAGTCTTACTGCTTGATCCTGACCCAACACTCCAGCATCTCCTATGACCCGATCTTCAGCGTTGAATTGGTCACCAGTATCTGCTGAGCCAGTGTCTGTGGCCAGCATCACCGGTCTGTGTTCGGTTCTCGGGTCTCTCTAGTCTCTGCACTGGCTGATGGTTCATGGAACACAAACCACCACACCGATCATACTGCCTGTCATTTTGTCTTCGTTTGTCTTTTTGTTTCACACAAGCTGGATCATGCCACAAAAACCAACAATTAAGATTTCTGCTTTCCTCAGCCCAATAAGCACTAAACTGTTAAATCAGCGCTGCCCATGCCTGTGAACGGATCAATAATTACCGTTACTTTCACTATCTCTACATTTATCAGCACTAATGAATCGGCTTTTCCACAGACGTCTCCCCCCGTATGTTTTCCCTCTGTGCCTCCTCCCCTCTCATTTCTACAGCATCTTTGGATCGTTCTCTGTGGTGAAGCACCCAAGGATTGTCTGAGCTTAACATGCAGCACTAATCTTCACACAGAGAATAACCCAATCACAGGTAAGACATGTTTGATTAGGATGTTCATTTATTTATTTATATTTTTAATTGCCTCTTAGAGGTAGTTGTTATATATTTCCTCAAATGACAGAACATAATACAAATACAGCCAGTAGTAAAGCAGGTTAAGTAAATATATTATTTATAGTTGCAATAATACAAACACATTTCATATTGTGTATCTACAATTGTCCATGTGTGAAATATGCACTTGTCATTATTCACGACACATGTAAGACTGTTTAGACAATTGCATGATTTCAAATTTCAATGTAATGTGGACAACATTTTTGTTCCTCCTGTATATCAGTTATCTAAATATTCTGTATTTTCATATCCAGAGATATGTTAACAGCCTTAAAGTGCCACAACCCGCTACTGGACATTATAATTCAGAGGTCAATATAATGACTTCTATAACAAAATCGTACCACGCAAAGTATGGGGCAGGAGGTAGAGCCACCAGACATTCAAGTAATGCATAATTGTACATAATATCTAGAATGAAAAAAATAAAAATATTTAATATCGCCTCAGGGATGGCTCAAATGCAGATAAATAATTTCACTATTTTGTACTGAGTATCGCTGTATATGATCAATAAAGGATTTCTTCTTTCTTCTTCTATATGCACATACTAAGAGGTTTTTTGGGTTTTTTTTGAGTTTCATTGAAAATTTAATTAAATTTTCAATGAAAATTTAATTAAAATTATACTTACGTTTACATCAAATCTTTTGCTTGTGAAGCTGAAAGGTTAAGGATTGAATGTATTCGGATACAAGCTTTTAAACCAGATTTAAAACAGAACTATTCACTATTAAACAGGAATGGGGACACAGGAGAGTCAGCATTCCTGGGTGCCTCAAAAGTCGATGGTCTCCGAGACCATTCACATATTCATGATAAGACATAACTGATTTTTTTTTTTTTTTACTTAATCATGCAATGTGAACAAGACTTTTATGCAACTATGATGATGACTATTTTCCCTCTGCAAGACGGAGTTAGAATCTCTGATAATGAAATCTCTTCTTTTTTTTTTATGTCCCAGAGGATGCAATTTTTCATCATTGATAAGTATTTGAATCATTTATAGTGGCAATTCATTTGGTGTGAAAAAAGGTGAGACGAATAAATGTTGTGTGTAATATATAACAGAATCATGACACAGCATGAGAGCTGTAGAAAAGGGGTCATTGAAGAAGCTGCTGTTTCAAATGATGGAATGTGGCAGTATGAAACACTCTAAAAATATCCATTGCAGAACATATAAAAATCACATTACTAGAGGGTTGTGGTCATAAGATGACCTTCACTGATGCTGGCTGTATGTCGCCTAGTCAGACAATTATAAATCAGCTCAAGCTATGGCTGTAGGTTTAAGGTTACCATCACAAAAATCACAAGAAAAAGAGACGGCATTCGGAGAGCTTCCAAGGCAGTTCAGCTTCCTCAGTTTAGACCCTCATTAGGACTCTTTGAGCATGAAAAGCACCTATTGAATATGGATTTACATTATTATATTTAGTCGCCATTTCTTTATCTACATCAACCCGACAGAAAATGACCTGCTTTTCCACTCTGTTTCCTGAACTGCAAGAAGCCTTATCATGCAAAGGTTAAAAGAAAGAAGAAAAAAAATCTGACTGCCACTTTATCCAGTCCGCCTCCAAAATGGTTCTTTCTGGCTACATGACCCTCCACCAAATTTCATCAACCTCCTTCCGGCAGTTTATGAATAATAGACAAAAGTGTTAAAGAAAAAAAATCTCAATGTTTAGGAAAAGGGAGAAATATCCTGGATTCAATCTTTTTGTTTCAAAGGGACTTGTCATTCAGGCATTGGCTAAATGTACATTTACTTATTTAAAAAACAATATAGTGGAGACAATAAATAGCGATATAAATAGTTTGTGCTAAATTAGCTTTCACTTGGAAAAACAACTTATTTATAATTTTTTATATATTATATTATAATGATTAAGGACCAGCAGTTATGAATAATGAATGCAAAACGGAACGGTCCGCTGTGGCGACTCCTAAAAAGGAAAAGTGCCTAAAGAAGTTGTTTTGTTTGTTAGAGTCAAATTTTAAAATCGTGCTTTTAAATGGTTCATCAGAGGTTGAACTTTTCTGAATAAAAAGGAAGATGTGTCAAAATGTTGGAGTACTTTCATTTTAAATAATAATTATCAAGTGAAACATGTTTTCAATGTTTAATACAATATACTGCAATGAACAGTGTCATTTTGAATATTCTGTATGTTTTTAAAATATTTAATGATGCTGAAAAGTTCAAGAATGAGTCAGCTGGTTTATAATTCCATTGATGGCGCTCTGTATGTCCAGTACAGGCACAGTCCTGGGATTTGACATTTTCTTTAAAACATTTCATTTGGGAGTGCATAATAATGTCCTTCTCATCTTACCTGTACTTATTCCAATGCCTTCATGCCTGTGAACCCATTTATAATGTGCTGCTTGCTCTTTAGAAGAGAGAACATGTTGGGGAAAGCATTCACTAATAGCTTTCCATTTTGTAAATGTCATCACTTGTCAACTTATTTTTCAACGATTGCTTAAATCTCGCCTTCATTCTTGATTGCACGCACCAATTTGATAATTATTTGACCTTTAAACCTGTTAATTGTCTGTCATAACAACTGTAACCCCTTTCACTGTGTTTTGAACAGTGCGGAATTGGCCGACTGAGCTCGGCTGTCATGGAGGGTAATCACAGCGGCTCCACTGCCAGCACACACGCAGATGGTGGACAGAACAACTCCACCAACCACAGTTCCCAGTTTGCAGATGTGGCTCTGCTGCAGACGTTCAAGCCTGTCATTATCCCCTGCTATGTGCTTGTTGTGGCGGTAGGCGTCTTCGGAAATTACCTCCTCCTCTATGTCATCTGCCGAACTCGCAAGATGCACAATGTCACCAACTTCTTTATCGGAAACCTGGCCTTCTCCGACATGCTCATGTCTGTGACCTGTGTCCCCTTTACTCTCGCATACGCCTTCAACCCACGGGGGTGGGTCTTTGGTCGATCTATGTGCTACTTGGTGTTTCTCATCCAGCCAGTCACAGTCTATGTCTCAGTCTTCACTCTGACCGCTATTGCTGTGGACAGGTGGGTGGATCTTTCTCCAGTGGAAAGTTTCCACTTGTTTAGTGTCTCTGCTGCTAACATAACTGTGCTTACGGCAAGCCCCTTAAACATTGATTAATTCAGCTGGACTATCCAGAATTAACATGACAGATATAAACAACGTCATTTTGACTAGTCAAAATAAAGTTGTGACTAGTACGAACTTATATCTCCAACATCTTTCCACCTCAAAACTCTAATTGTAGATATCTTCAATGCCATTTTGGGTATATCTATAACATCATTCTGAGTCAAAACTAAATTCAAGATATCTAAAAAGAACTATGTAGATATCTTGAATTGAGGGGGGTTAAATATCTTGAATCAGAGTTATGACTATTCAGACCAAGGCGAAAATCCTGGTTGTAAATATTATTATAATAGCATTATGTAAAGTCAATAACAAGTCAGAGGACATTTAAAGTATTCTGTAAATTCCGTCATCATGTCTCATTTATTCTTTAATATCTCAATTTGAGTGACTATATGCTCTTCGCCCCTTACCAGATTTGTTTGGGGTCCCAAACATTTAAGAGATTTGCCACTCCTGATGCTGCACCACAGCTTATAAATCCAATTGTTTATCTATAAACAAAGACCAAAAGCGTATTATAGTTATGGTAACGCATAATAGTATACTGCAAGTTACAATTATCCAGCTTAACACTTTCTGCATTGAAACATCCTACGCGAAACCCTTACCCTAATCAGTGGTGTACAAAGTATTCAGATTTCTTTATGTGAGCAAAAGTACTCATTCCTAAACTTCCTTAACTAAAAGTAACTAAGTATTATCAGCTAAATGAAATTAAAGTATCAAAGTAAAAGCACTCATATGATAGACTTGTTCCTCTCTGTAATCTATTATATTTTGAATTACTATTACTCCTACATTAATCTACTGTGGTAGATCTTAAAGGATGAGGTCATCTGACCACTTTTTGATGTGGATTAGTTTAATCTATAAAAATCAGATTTCAGTTTTGTGACATTTTCCAGATAATACACAATTATTTTTAAAAAGTTTATCTTGATAAGCAGGAACTTTTCCTTAACCCGTAAGGAAACACTAACAAAGATTCCAAACAAGAGTTAAATTCAACACATTTGGAGATGCAGTAGATTAGCGGTATAATGTAGCATGAATCAAAAAATACTCATGTTATGTACAAATACCTCAAATTTGTAATTGAGTACATTACTTGAGTAGATGTGTTTAGTTACTATCCGCCACTAGAAATAATAGTCATGAATGGGCTGCAACGGCATTTCTTAAGCTAGGCTCCTACGATCCAGACTCTCGGCATCTCACCCTATTAAAAATTCAAATAACATCAAACTTGATTTGTTGTCCCTGACCCACACGGTTGATTCTGTTTCATAGGACAGGACCACACGATGCAAACTCCCTTCAGTTTTGCTTTGCTCCATCGTCGTTGGATGGAGCTTAATCTTAATCTTCAAAGTTTGAAAATCATACAATTATTCCACTTTTCCTTGTGCAGATAGAATAAATAAATGTCTTTGTTTTGTTTTTCATTGCCTTGATAAACAGCACATTAGAGTGCACATCCTCCATAAAAAGATAGGTGAAAAGTCAAATAAACTGAGATAATGCACAGAGCTAATCGACCTGGATGAATGAGAATCCACACAGACAGCTAATTAATATATTCACCATTCAAGTCTGAACAGGAGCTAAAACTGACTCGTTCAAACGGAGCAGCAGGCTTTAATAAATCATACATTGATTTTTTTTACTTTGGGTCATGATTAATCATGCACACAATACAAATGAGTGCTATTCCCATATATAATAAGCGCTGCTCTTTCTTTTTATGGCAGATATTGTGCAACAGTTCATCATTTGAAGAAGCGCACCTCTGTGGCTACCTGTGCCTCTGTCCTCTCTGGCATCTGGCTGCTGTCCTGTGGACTCGTATCTCCAGCAGTCGCGCACACCTACCACGTCGAGTTCGAGGATGAGGGCTTCACCATCTGTGAGGAGTTCTGGCTGGGTCAGGACAAAGAGAGACGTGCTTATGCATACAGCACCCTGCTGGTCACTTACGTCCTGCCATTGTCGGCTGTCTTTGTGTCGTACCTCTGTATCACTGTCAAACTGAGAAAATGTGTTGCCCCGGGGAACAGCTCACGTGACCAGACGTGCGCTCAGCAGGCCCGCAAGAGGAAGATCTTTCGCCTGGTGGCGCTCTTGGTGTCTGCCTTCGCAGTGTGTTGGCTTCCCATCCATGTGTTCAATGTGCTGCGAGACATCGATATTCACCTCATCAACAAACGTCACTTCCTACTCATTCAGCTTCTGTGTCACCTGTGCGCCATGAGCTCGTCTTGTTGTAACCCCTTCCTCTATGCGTGGCTGCACGACCGTTTTCGCGCCGAGTTACGGCAGATGTTTAAGTGTCATCGTCGCGTCGGCTTGTCTGTCAATCACTGCGCTGTCAGTGAGGTCTTGTAATGAGGAGAAGATCCAAATGTACAGTAAAGTTTAAATAAAATGTATTATTATTATTATTATAATTAAGAGCTCCATCTTTTCTTCAGAGTCAGGGTTTGGGATGTACTAAATCCAAAAAAGAAAAAGAAACCGATGGTAGCATTCGAAGGCGGGATCATTCATTCGTACAATTATAAATGTTCACCATCTATGGACTATGAATTTCCATAAATGTTACCGCAATCTAGTTATTAAATGTGATGTGTAAAAAAATGTGGCTAAGTCTGACCGGAGGTCCGTGTCCAAACCCAGAGAGGGTACATCAATTGGGAATATGAGAGTAGATTTCAAAGCAATCTGCAACTTGAAATGTACCTTCATCATAATCAACTCCCAGCAAGAATTGGTTCAGTGTGATTCTGCCAAACAGGGACAAAACATGTTTGTGTGTTCAATGGGACATACCTCTGTTTGAGAACACTTCAGTGACAATCGGGAAAGACAGAATTTAGTAAAGAAGGAAGTTTTTTTTACAGTAGTTAAGATAAACTTTGACTCTCAGTAGAGTCAGACAAAAGCTCAAGAGTTTTCTAAAATAAAGAAACACTATTTGAAGTCATCCTTGGAAAACCATGAATATCAGGGTCTAAGGCTAACAGGTCAGTGGTAGTGTTGATATTTCTCTGGAGCAGAAAGTTGGATGTGCTAAATGGACATATAGTAAATACCAATACTACATTGATGACCAGCCAAACTGAAAGGTACATATCATCAAAAAATATAAAGTCATTCCATACATCCATTACCCGTAACCGCTTATCCTGTTCAGGTCTGTGGGGGTCTGGAGTCTATCCCAGCTGAGCGAGAGGCAACATTGGGCGACAGGCAGGGTACACCCTGGACAAGTTTACCAGTCACAGGATTTACACAGAGACAGGCAACCATTCACGCTCACATTCACAACTACAGGTAGATTAGAGTGACCAAATTATCTATTTTTCACGTATTTTAACCCCCGCTTCCAGAGTACCTGGGTCAAAATCCCTTCGGGGTCCCTTGACTGTCCAACTTTGCCAAATGCTGAGTACTCCTGGTCCTTTACCAAAAAAATGTGTGTGTGTAGAATAATGAAGTTTGTGGTATTTCTATCAAATGTGATGAGAAGATTCATTGATTCTTTTGTTTCATAGTATTACTGGTAATATAAGAAGGCAGAATACCTTTTTTTATGTAAAAAAAACAAAAACAATTAGGCAAGGATAGAAATATTGGAATTTTTTGTATTATGTTAGGTCTCACCTGTTCAGAAACACCAATGATATGAAAATTTACCTGATTGTGGAGCTATTTTAGGTTCATTCTGAGTAAATGAATCAAGCAAGGGTTCATTAAAAATGACCAATGAGCAGAAGAGGTTAATTTAACAAAGGACACTAAAAATGTGAAATGACCTGGTCATAATGAATAAAGTAAAGACGAGAAGATAAAGCGAGTTTGTTGGATCAAACTGGACAGGACTCTGTTAAACCCTGTATACCTCATGAACGTGTATCATAATGATTCAAATTATGTATCATATTAATGTATACCGACTGATGTGGCTTTAATTTGGTGGTTGCTTCTATACTATGTGTTATCACCCCATGAAATAAACTTATCTCTACACAGAATTCTTTCTCTTCACCGCAAAAGATTCTCTGATCAAAAAGCACTCATGTAGGTCGTCAAACTGGATTTGATTATCATAAATGTTCTACACATAGAACAGCTGTTTTTTTTACATTTCTGTTTTTAACATACAATCGCAATCTCTTATCCTAGAATATACACCAAAATGGCTCGGCACACTCAGATAAAGAATAACATTCTTGTTCATGAATCCCAGAGGCAGGGATGAGTCTAGTATTTTGTGGGACAACTTATGTCATGCACTGTGGTAACCAAAGGATATCTTTACTCTGAAAGGTTTGATCTAAATCGGGCAGTCAGGCAAGCATAACATGAAGTGTTGTAAGAAGTAGGTGTCACATGACTATAGTAACGCAGTTACCGTCAGAGACCTAGATGTGGCTGATAACAAAATGTGTCCTTTCCATTAAATGTCAAAGCCGTCCCAGTTTGGCAGTAAGTCAGCTTGAACAAGACCAGAGTTCTGAAGCTGAAGCAATTCATTTTATTACTTAAACTTGTGAGTTCCTCACTGTTATGGGCATTCCATGAAAATGAATCACAAAACACTGGAATAAATGCTAAAGCTGATAGTAGAACATTGTTCCATTTTCTTTTAATAAAAGCCTTTCGCAGTTTGTGATGTGGAAATCCACAAAGTACATTGCTAAAAAAGTTTTTTTCAAGTCAAATGTATTTGCAATAAAACAGATAACAAAACAAAGAGTTAGAATCTGTTACCGGACAAAACTATCGGCTGTCGCATTTTTATAAATGTAGAGTCTGGTTGATATTAAAAATATCATTCAAATAAACAGTTCTAACACAGAAAAGTGAATTCAAGAAGTAACCAAATAAATAACGGTACTCTCTATAAATCACTGGTCATGGACTTTCACTCTTGGACAGTATCTCCTGTGTCAGAGCAAAAGCTCGTGCTTCCCGAGGAGTACGAATGTATGAGTCAATTTCACTGTCAGAGATTTCCTCGTCACCAGTCACGTCCTTGAGCTCAGGATGATCCACTCGCCTTCTCTTAGCATGAATTACACACGGGGGAGCAAACAGCTTTCTCTTACCCCAGTTGGGTGCAGAATCTTCGCTCTCTTCAGCGTCCCTGTTCATCTCAGATACTGAGCATCGCTTGTCATTTCCATCACCTGGTTGCTGGACTGTTGCAGTATTATGTTCCCCGTTTCTAACACAGGATGCATTTGGGCCATGTTCTGCATGCTGGGATATGTCGGAGGAAGCGGTCTCCTCAGTAAGAAAGTCCTCACAACCAGCCTGACTCTCTGCTAGCAGAGCGTCTTCCTTGGTTCGCAGAGCCCGCCTTAGTAGGGCGTACCTGTGCTCTAGAATAAATTCCACTTGCTTAACCACATTGTCTGGGGTCACCGCCTCTCTGATCCAGGGAATCTCATTACCCAGCTTACACAGCATCTCTTTTATTTCAATGATTCTCTTCAAAGCAGGCTTGTGCTTATTCACTTTCGCAATCTGACAGAATTTTTGCAGAGTGTATTTCAGGCGGTGCTTGTTGGGCCTTAAAGACTGCCAGGCTAAAAAAACTGCCGCCATCATGATGGGGATCGGCCTTCGCCCGGTCACAATCCAGGTGTCTGCTGCGAGCTCCACCAAGGCCACGGCACGTTTGGTGAGGTCCTTGGAGTTCTCAGCCAATTCTTCAGAAACATCAAGTGGGTTCAGCTTGTACCTGAAAGATGGATAAACAATTACAACAAGTAATTGTGTCGGATTTGCACGGATTTAAAGTTTCTCCATCCACAAAAGAACGCTCACTCACACTGACAAGCGCTGTCAAGAGTATGCTAAGCCCAAAAGGGGCGTTATGGCTACAAACTTAAATCTATGCTGCCTAAGAATCCAGAAAAAGTGATAGATGTAGCCTCTGTATACCACTCAGACACCCGTTTCTCAGTATAGTGGAAAAGTAAACTTGCTTTAAGGTGTGTACACGTACAAAGTCCACCTTGCATGGATAGAAAAAGTATGTGATTTGACTGCCATAACTTGAAACCAAATAAAGTGAAGAAGCGAAGTCCTGCAGCAAACCGAGGTTATGGCGATGCTCACTGTGACGTTTCATGCCAACAGCTTTAGATACACCCGGTAATTCTGTAAATGTCAGCAACTCAAATAGAGACTCTAAAAATCTTCACCCTGGAAATAATTTTAAAAAGAATGCATTTAAGGTGACCGTTTATAGCGTTTGTGTTAGGACATACGTGCCAAACGCAGAGAAAAGAAACATTTCTATAAGTGTGGCCAAGGCCCCAGAACAGAGTCCATGTAAACTCAGCTAGTGTGAACAACGTTCTGGCTGATCAAACTGCCATTTCACAGGCGAAAACCTCGGAACAGAGTCAAGCTCTAGGTGGGTTTCCATCTGCATTAACTATTCCATCTGCATCTATCACTTTTTCTGGATTCTTTTTTCTGGAAAATGTGATTGATTAAAATGGATTAGCACGTTGGAATTGGTATTTAGCTGTTAAAGATATGAGTATATTTTGACTCTCCTGTTTACCCTCCATCTTGTTGAAAAGCGCAGTCAGGTGAAGCACGCCATGCTCCCCTCAGACATATTCACTCTACCGTACTTGACTTACTCCTGACTGTGGGCCTCCATGACCTCAGTGATGTTGACGATTGGAACTTCGATTTTGAGAATCTTCACCATCTCTTGATAAACCGCTCCCACCATCTTTGGATCAGCATCCAGCAGGGAGCCGATGGTTCCCATGGTGATGGGCCAATTGAGCTGCCTGCAGCTTACGAGCACGCAGCAACCACCAAGAACTTCTTTCTTCTGAAGACTCACATTGATGAAACTTTGATGCTGATATGCTTGGTTGAAATAAGACCGCGTGCGCTCTTCGATCTCTTTGTTTAACCTGAGAATCTGGCATATGGCTTTCACACGCTGCACACCTATGAAAGATGAAATAGCATGTCCACGTGAAAAACAGTGGGATCAACCACATTTTATGTATTCACCTGCTCTGCTCATTGGTTATTTTAAGGTAAGCCTAACCTGGAGAGTTAACCTAAAATAAACTTAGAATAGCTCCACACCTATCAGGTGTATTTCAATAAACTGTCTGCTTATAGACAGGTAAGACCTCAAATATTTGACTTTCAGTGTCAGAAACATTTTACCTCTTACTATGTGTGAGTTATCTGTGATTAAAAGCAAGAAGATACCAATCATTCAATGCCTGTCTGATTTTTTCTTTAGTTAAAAGGCTATAACAACATTATTACCAAAGATACCTAATATTCTCACCTTTTATCAAGTTGACACACGGTTTTTTGGCAACGGCTGTGGTCCAGCTGTAGCTGACGTCTGTAAAAAGCACACAAGTAGAAGTAAAGGCACCTCCAATGGAAAATCAATATTTTATGACTTGGTTATGTTTAGCAGAGATTATAAAAGAGCATTGGCATATAAAAACACAAATTAATTAATTACAAATTAATGTACACACATGTACACTGTGTGAGGACACCATTGAAATTCTGTTGTTCTGTTTTTTTCCGCCAAATAAAAGTTTTTCTGGGGGCATTATCATTCGAAAACCTCATGAAACTTTGGAGGACGCATTTGTGTTTTGAAAATTTAGGTGTGATGTGGGTCCCATGGAAAATGCATGGCAGACCCCGTTTCAATGGGAAATATGAAATTTGGTACCCCCATTATCAGCTCAGGACCTACCAAAAAGTATCTTGGTGCGAGTGTAAACCTAGCAATAAGTCATCCACTTTCAACTGCAAACATTGTATTTTAACAGTTTCCACCTAGAGTTTTAATCGAAAAAAATCTGTGTTTGACAAGTTAAAATCATTAGGGTTAGAAGTTAACAAAACACAAAATTGTTATGAATCTGCTATACTGAACATGGTCCGATATGATGCAAACTTCACATGTTGGATAAAAGTCTCACCCTGAATGGATCTCAAGGAAAAAAAATGAAAAAAAAATCAGCGTTTTCCATAGCACCACCTTGTGGCAGAAGAAACTCTCATGTTTTATACTACGGGAATTACTACAAACCTGACATCAAAATTGTTAAGATACCTGCCTTACCAAATGGTTGATGCGATATTGTAAAATCTTTGAGATTTTTATCTCAGCGTGTTTTCATGGTTTCTTCTTCTTTCGACTGTTCCCTTTTTGGATCGCCACATTAGATCAGCTGTGGATCTAGCCCTGTCCTCTCTCACCACATTCAGAAACCTCCTCATTCGACTTCCCGCTTTTCTCCTACTTGGAAGCCCCATCTACAGCATCTTTCTATCAATAGGTCCACTATCCCTCCCTTGGGTTCGAAACCATCTCAATCTTGATTCTTACTTTGTCTCCAAGACCGCTAACCCGGCTGTTCCTCTGATGTGTTCATTTCTAATCCTGTCCATTATGATCACTCCCAAAGAAATCTTAACATGTTCAACTCTGCCCCCTCCAACTCTGCATCCTGTCTTTTGGTCAGAGCCGCTGTCTCTAAACCGTACTGCAGAGCTGCTCTGACCATCATCTTGTAAAGCTTTCCCTTCATTCTTGCTGCTACTGTTTATCCACGGATAACTCCTGACACTCTTCTCCACCCACCCCGTTGCTAGAAACAGTAGTCCCCAAGTACTTAATCTCCTGCACTTTTTTCACTTCTACACCTTGCATCCTCACCATTCCACCTGGCGCTCTTAAATTCTCACATGCATCTTGTCTTTTTGCGAGTGACCTTCAATCCTCTCATGGTTTCCTTCACCTGCTCCCTACTCCCACAACAGATCAAAACGTTATCCAGTAACATCATAAACCAAGGAGACTCCTGCCTGACCTCATCTGTCAGCCTGTCCATCACCATAGCAAATAAGAAGGGGCTCAGAATCAATCGTTGCGGTCCAACCTCCACTTTGAACTAATCCGTCACTTGGATGAGTGCAGACATCACTGCTGTCATACTGCTCTCGAACAGAACCTGTACTACGCATACAACTTCTCAGTAACTCCAGACCTTCTCATTCAATACCACAATTTCTCCCATAGCACTCTGTCAGAGCTCTCTCTAATCCCACAAGACACAACTCCTACGGGCCTTCTCTATACTTCTCCATCAGCACTCTTAGAGAAAACGTACGCATTCTTAATACGGCGACTTTCAAAACTGTACCGGTCTGCATCGGAAAGTGATTTATTCATTGGAGCTTTGAATTATTGTAACATTTTTGGACGGGTCCGAAAAAAAACACAAGTCATGTAAACAGGTGACCGACTTTGCAATTCGGAAAGGTTTAATTCGGAAAGGAGAAAAGTGTCCCAGGTAAACCCACCTAGTGTTGATACATGTAGTGAAAACGTAAAACAGGAGCATGCTTTTACCATTGGTTAAAAAAGTAAGCATGATTTCTTTTTAAACGAGAAAACAAATTACCACAAAGCATGCAACATCACCAATCTTTGTCGAGGAACAGGATTTTAAAAACTCATTTTTTGTTGTCCAGTTAGCTTTGGTGCGACAGAGAAAGAGGACAGTTGAAAGGAGAAGATATCCCTCATTATTTAAATGCAACGGATATTTCCAAGCTTTATCAAACATCTAGTCAGATCGTCACTGTTCTTACCAGAACCTCCGACTGGATCGTAGGCCAGTACTCCCTCTGACACCACAGAACCACAGTCCACACACACCAGCTGGGCCTGAGAGTATAGATCATCGTCCACGATGTTCGAAGACCCGCAGCCTGGACAACTCAAACCCGCATGAGACATCTTCCAAATTAACTGCTTACAACAAAATAAAACAACGGATCATTAATGTGAAAACATGCGTTACATGGCGGACTAATATAAAAATGTGTTAAACGCCGGCAAACCGTTGCTACGTCGTAATGTGATGAGGGCGTGTTAAATAAGTCCGACCCGATACAAATATCAGATTATCGATGGTTCCGCTTGGTTCGGTTTTTATATTTTGTATAATCAACCTTTATGCATAGCATGATCTTGACATAACAATCGTAATACAATATGCAAGTTTTCGTGACAGATTCTTGATTTGTTTTTTCATCCAAGTGTGCCCAAATATTAAATCAACAATGTTAAAGAAAAATAAACTCATACAATTAATTTCAAATAAAATTAAAAGTAAATTACGAAAGAAATAATAAGGGGTCCTAGGTCTGAACAGTTACATGTATATTTTCGTGTATAGACAAGACTTATTTTGAATTTACATTTTGATTGATTTTTTTCTATATTTTCTATCTCACTCACGTTTTTTTTCCGTACAGCATCCTAATGTTGAACCCTTGTCTCATTAAACATTAATCATTTTAGAGTGAGTTTCTTTGGCTTTTGGTGGAAAGGGGAGAGTTAAGTATCTGCTTCTAATCATAAAGAGTTTTTTAAAAGATAATTCCTTTTAAATGGCAAGGGACATTTTTCAGAAGTGAGGGCACCTCATACAGTTTTATTTCTGCATATCTCCTTAAAATCAAAATCATCTACATGAGGTGATGGCATCTATTGTCTAAACGCATCATAAAGTGAAATACCTTTGAAAATATTTAGAATTTCTTGTGGAATTGCATTGACAAGTACTAAACATTTATCTTTAGTGCACCTGATATTAAATTTATGAATGAAATCATTAAACTGGAGAACATTTCCCCTTGAATCTATCAGATATAAGATAAAACATATACAGTGCCCTCCGGAATTATTGGTACCCTTTAAGGAAAAGAAGAAAAATGAGATGCAAAAATATTTCTTATTGTCTATATCCATGACTTAAAATTAAATTATTTATAGATATAAATTAAAAAAACAATACACTCTTGATGTAAAACAAAATGTATTCCCTAAAACATGTGTGCCACAATAATTAGCATTCCAAAGAAATCTTGTGATCAAAATCTAACTGAAGCATATTTCCAATTCCATTTCATATTTCTAGGTTCACCTGTTTGAGAAGGAATTTGTCGGGGGAAAAGAAAAACAGCCTGGAGTAGGATGTGTCTGCAAACTGACTCCAGTCCCTGTGATGAGGATGGTTCGACTGGCAAAAGACTGTCCAAGGATTACAGCTAGAGAATTACTGAGGTCGGTTTAGTTTTTGGGTCAGAAATTCTCCCTATCCACCACAGGACATCACCTACACCAACACAGGCTGTTTCGGTGTGGTAGTAAGAAAAAGCATCTGTTGTAATCCTCTCGCAAATTAAAAAAAAAGAATAAGTGCCTACAGTGTACCAAACACCTCTGGGACTTTCAGTGGAAGAAGATCATAGGTCAGATGACACAAAAGTAGAGCTTTTTGCCTACAAATGTCAAAGATGGATGTGGCGTAGAAAGAAAGAATGCCATTGAGAGAAAGAACCTCAAACCCACTGTGAAGTCTGATGTTGGATCTTTTATGCGTAGGGGCTGTTTTTCTCACAAAGGACCTGGGAATCTTGTTAAAGAACATGGTTCTACTGACTCCATCAAATACCAGCAGATTTTGGATGAAAACCTAAAAGCCAATGCCAGGAAATTTAAAGCGGGCTGTTGTGGGACCTTCCAGCAGAACATTGGGCCTCATTCACCACCTGTTCTTACGAAAAAGAAAATTATTCTTAAACCCCATTTACACGATTTTTACAAAGATTCTGGCTTTTATCAATGCTTTCTTATTACGGATTTGTTCTTAGGTAAAAAACGAATCCACAAACACACAAGAGCACTCTTACAAACATTTAAGTAATGCCACGTGTTGAAAAATAATGGGTTAATTGAGTTTTCTCCAATTATTCTGTAGGATCATAAAAGATTTAAATATATATAATATAGATATATATATATATAGATTAAATATAATATATAGTTTAACAGCTTACAGTTGATCAAAAATCTATTTTTTTCAAAAATCAAAGGTTTCAGTGTGCATATTTTATTTTTCAGATTTTCATTCATTTCTATAAGTGTGTCTGAGGTTGTGACCATTGTTGATGTCTGTGAAAGTCTGTGAATAGACGTGAAGCTGCGCTTCAAAGCTTTTCTTAAATGCTGAGATACAGGTAGGCGCTGGCTGCGCATTGGTGCTGGTTGAGTCTGTTAATGTCTTAATAAATAATTTGGTCCTTGATTTGTTGGGCCAGGGTTAGGGTCCCTTTTTAGTCCCTTTGCACCCCCGAGTCATGTTGTTTTCATCCAAACATGTAGTCTAATACCCTTGGCGGTACATTTAACTATGCTAATTAGGATCTGTTTTATAGTGTTTATTTCAAAATACCATAATGCTTTGTAAAATAATGAACATTATCATTAAAAGAAATGGAAAAATAATCTTGTCATTTAAATCCATTATTATATAACAGATCACAAAATAATGGTTTTGCCATGGCCATCTAAGTCAACTGACGTAAACCTGACAGAACATTCATGGGAAGTGCTGCAGTGGAGTTTCCACAAGCACCACCCTCAGTATCTGAAGGTGGCGGAGAGTTTCTGTGTGGAGGAATGATCTTGGTTCTTCTCCATGTGTTCTCAGACCTTTTGGCACACTTATTTTGGATATTTTTTGTTATATATAAAGAATATAACTTTTAAGAAAGTATGCTACTTGAGTTAAAGGTTAGATTTAAAAAAAAAAAAAAATCTTGATTAATGATCATGGGTATAGTGAAATAAAGAAATTTTTTGCATCTCATTTTAAAGGGTGCCAATACTTCGGGAAGCCATCTGTGTTCCACTATGACTGGTAGAGTTGTAACCGTTTCCTGTCTTGTGGACAAAAGCAGCGCCATCTCACTTGGAAAAACTTAAAAAGTAATGACCTGTTCCCTTTCCACTACACATTTATTGTAATCTGTTCAAAACTTTACAGTTATTTCTCTTTAAAACGGAGATACACATGCAACCACCATAACCTCCAACTCTTATTGAATTTGAATAATTTGTGCACCTAAGTAGGAAACCAAATAAGCCTTAGGGAATATCTAAATACTGTTAAATACATATTTTCAAGTAAATGGTAAGATAGGCTTTGATGAGGACAGGAATTATTTCATTTTGCATATTTTATTAACATATTAACATAGTGCAATGCAGTGCAGTAATTCAGTGTACATTATGTTAAGGTGTCACCTGAATAAGGAGCATTTTGTGGGTTAGTAGAACCTTTGAAACTCTGACAGTAGACAAGCTCAAGTATGTACATATACAGTGCTTCATCTTGACGGTAAAGCTCTTTGGTAATAATCATCTCCAGGGGGACAGGAAACCAACAGTCTATGAAAATGGTTGTAGTAAACTCTTTCACAAGATCTTCTTAAATGTCTTTCGTTTAAAAACTGTAGCAAAGTGTCAAAAATATTACTCTTTCAGAAAAATATCCTTGTAATTGCTAACATTGATTGAGCTGATGTTCTCTAAACTGAAAGGCTGGAATGGCAACAGCCTAAGCAAAATTTATTCAATTGAATATATTTTCAATCTTTTCTCATTTATTTCTTCTTCATCAATTTTCCACATGTATTGATCTAGACCTCTAAAGTGTGCAAAATTTGTAAGAAAATTCGTAGAGATTTTGACAATAAAGAAATTTTCAGCTGTGATCAGTCTAGATGGTTTTCTTTAGAGGGTTGAGAGACAGCAGAATGCTGGGTTTCTCCTCAATGACACGAACAAGCAGGTTATCGATGTACTTCTCCAGCTCTGATATCTTCTGCTCCCTCTCTGAGAGCTGGCTCTCCTGTTTAAGGACCAGAGAGATGAGTTCGCCCTGAGTCAGTTGGGAGTATGGACCTGTCACCCCAGTGTCATTTACCTGTGAGAATACATAAAAAAAATTTAAAAAAAATGGAGAAAATGAATCGGCATTATAACAATAATAAGAGTTTCCATTGCATTTGATAAGTCAGGGAGTTCATTATATTTCCATATAAAGTCATTCCTTGTCCAATTTCTCTCTGACACTCAAAAGAAAACCTTAATCATACACAGTTTGATAAAAAAAAAAGAAAGAAAAAAAGATCTTTATCGTCATTGTGTAAACCAGGTAAGGTAAAATCAAACTTACATTTGGTTTCTTCAGACAATCACGATAGAATCCAACGGATTTGTTGTCAATTTCACGCTGAAACACTGAGACAGACTGCTGTCCCAAAGGTTTAAAAGGTTTTACAGGTTGAAGTCTGCATTAACAAAAAAGAGAACGGATTAAGGCACTGGCTTTGATGGGAGTGAATGAAACTGACAACCGATGTGTTACTCAATTAAAAAGAAATCTATTATTATTTTTTTACTGAATGATCAAAATCCCCAACATGACATTTATTAGCTAACCAGAATGATGTAGTTTGTATTAATGCTGTAGGCTCAGTCACCCATCCCAGCCTTAAATGACACAAATGCCACTCTTGAAGAAAGAACAGACAGTCACAGACTGTGAGGACTGTGCAGCGTGGTCGTTCTCTTTATGTTATTGGGATAGAAGTTGTGATCATAAATCATCTGTTGTAGGAGCCGTCTCACCTGAGTGGTGTTGCAGGAGGCTTCTCTTTCTGCCAACTTGTCGTCTTCTCCTCTGTCCCCTGCACCATCACAGCCTGGGACTCCTGTACTGGAGTCTCCTGGACCTTCTCCTGGTCACATGGTTGTGTTAAGTTTTTATCGGTTACAACCATACTTGTATTGTATCCATCATGGCCTCCTTCGGTGTTTTGTTTGACTGAAGAGCTCGGTGTGCTGCCTTTATTTGCAGGGTGCAGCGGAGCACGGGCCATCTTTGTGGATTTGATTTTTGCTTCGGAGGCTGCGTCATTATCAGCAGCTTGTGATGCAGCTGATGGCCACTGTATGGAACCAGTACGAGTTGGATAATCATGCGCTGGGAACTCATCTTCATCTTCAAATGGATTCAGGCAATAAACAGTGGGCTCCTTCTTCACCTTTGACTTAGATTCATCCAGCATCTTGCCATCAGAATAGATGGCTGTTTTTGCCGCAGTTAACGGTTCTTCCTTTGCAGAAAGCGGTCTAGACGGCGCAGGCCGTTTACTAGGTTTAGCTACATTTATTGTTAGTCTGGCGCTTTGCATCAAGCTCTGGGCATTCTCCTCATATGTGGGAGACCTGCTCAGAGGAGTGACCATTGGCACGGACTGTTGAGACGGAACGCAGATGGTTTTAAAGTCTTTGTTTTTGCTCGGATTGTTACTTATTGCAAGTTGTTGTGAAGAAATGTCATCCTCCATTTGTCCCTCATTCCTTCCTGGAGGCTGAGGAGCTGGTCGCCTTTCCCTTTGAGCAGACATACGGTCCTTTTCATCAAATATAGCAGTCTTTCTACCCAGTGATGACGCCACAGATTGACTCCTGGAAAAGAGAAAAGACTGCATGACATCACAGATTCAGGAATGTAATTGAAAAGCATCTCATGGGGAAAACAAAATGGTCTGACGCTGTAAGAAAATACATTTTAGTAAATAAGTGCTTCGCTTAGAAAATATTATAACCTTGTGTCCTAAGCAAACACCGGTGCAAACATGTTTTAGCTATTTAAATGCTTTTGCCACAGTATGCTCATGTTAGGATGTAAATAGAACCTGAAATCTACATACTGTATATTATTTCATTAGTCATGATTCTATTACCAAGGAACATGCACAACAAGCTTTCTTTTGTTTAAGTTATGTTCATTGAGCAGTTACTCATGGTTTTGATGAACAAGGTGTCCGGTGGAGGTTTGACGAGTTGACAACTGTAAACAGTTAGCTGCATGCGTAGCAAAAACTAATAAACTGTTTATACCCTGACTGGATATTCCATGGCAAAAGAATATGGATAAGTACAATGAACAAGTGACAAAATAATAATAATCAAAAAAAAGAAAGAGTGTCTCTCATTAAATAAAATGTCTTTCCTAAAATACTGTTGATTTTATTGTTTTCGAAAAGGATTTGGCGCCAAAAATGTATTCCAGCATCAAGCCTTCATTAGAGAGTCAAACAGATCTTGTGAATAATAAGAACTTTTGTAGTGTTGTTAACCTCCAAGGATATAAAATCTGCATGCAGGGTTGTGGCCTGGATAGTTTAGTTTCTCCAGCAGATGGCGACATTTTGCCTCCCACGTATCAATTTAAAAGGCTTTTTGTTGGTGAAGCTCCTTCATTTGTCACTATTTCATATAGAAGATGGAATGTGGTCCATGCTAAATTCTTGTAATGGGGCTGGGTTTCGGTTCTGATGGACCAGGTACCATCCCTAATTACTCAGTCAACATTTTGTCTGTTTTTCTAACCTTTCTTCAAAACAGTTTTCTTTTGCCAATGTTAAGAAAATCTCAGACCACAACAATGGTTTTACAGTTGATGAAATGATGGATGGTGAACTGTAGGGCAAAATCAACAAGTGTCTTAGTCTGTATTGCATTTGTTCAGTGGTTGTACTTTTAAGACCCTTTAGGTCAAGAGTGAAAGGAGATTTAAAAAGATATTGTGTAAAGTCAATGAAATTGTAATGGTGTAATCTTTAGCAGTTTAGGGGGAGTTGAGATTAACTCTTACCGTTTCATATCTGAACTGTATTCGGATAACATGTCATGTACATGTAGAGTACTCAAATTTATTCTATTCCAATTCAGTTTCGCTGCTTCCTGTGCCAATCTGCTCCTGTTCTCATCCAACCTAACTCTTTTTCACTGAGCACTAATGTTTCCCACCGTTGTGTTTCACACTCGTTTGAATGGCGTGAAACTCCACAGGTGGCTTATCGTTAACATCAATACAAGCTCATTAGACTAACAGTTTGGGATCACATTCTTTGTACACAACAGTTTAAGTATTGTTATTATTTGATCAAATATTTATATATATATTCATTATTTGCTCCTTTGCCAATCGCTTCCAAAGTGAAATCTCACAAAGCACTTCATGACTCACCCTGGAACTTTGACACACATGGTACCAAGGTGATGAATCCTACAGGCTAATGTGAAATATTTCAGCAGCTGCTGCATGGATGGACACATCATTCAGTCTATCAGTATTCCTTCAGGATCCACAGTCTGGATAATCGACCTTATCGTTTTGTGATAACATTACAAACCCCCCAAATAATGCGGCCGACAGTAACCTGCAGGTGAAGAGTAGTGGTGAAGAGTGGTGATAATATAAGAAAGTTGAACTTGGGTGGTCTTGTATTTGTTTGCTATAAAAAGAGCACTCAGAGATCGCAAAATTTACTCTCATTCCTGATCATATGGAACTTCACTCTTCAGATTTTTTCACAATGAAAACATCCCCCTACCACGTGGATCGGTCCAAAACTTTCGTTATTGGGAAAACCGTCTTTGATGAGTCAGCGTTGAGCAATGAGCAGATTCCTCCATTCCTTCCGATCACCCGCTCCCATCTCTGATGCTTATTTCACAAAACTCAACGGTGCCCTTGTGATGTCACGGCATGGACACGTCAGACCTTAAAGAGGTCAACTTAAATATCTTCAGCTGACAAAAGGTCTTATTTTGCAGTGTAAAAGAATGTGATGAAAAAAACTGGATCAAACCACATATGTAATGGGTTCTACATCGTGTACAAAGGGTAATAGAAAAACCCAGATAAAGAAAGTGAAGCGATGACTTGTGGAGTGAAACTAACCTGTGTTGGTCAGGCGACACCCCGGCCGTCACACTATGGTCTCCAGTGGGCCGGACGAAGGCCTCCTCGAAAGGATTGTTTGAAATGTCTTTATCAAATGGATTGGTAGAACTCTTGTCTGCAGAGGAGACCCCTTTCATTTTTATCCCTGCTACTTCATATTGCATTTCATTTTTCATTCTCTGCTTTTCTGCAGTTCTTGTTAGTTCTGCTTCTTTCAGCTTCTTGACCCCCTCCCCTCTAATCATCTCCTCTTCCTTTTTATTTTCTTCCCCTTCCTGGGTAATATGCTCTTCCCTTCTCTCATCTTCCTCAATTACTCTCCTCTCTTCTTCCTTCTGTTTCATCTCTTCCTCTTTTTTAATCCTGTCCTCTTCCTCGTCTTTCATGTTTTCTCCTTCCTCAATTCTCTTCCTTCCTTGTTCTTTTAGTATCCTCTGAACCTCTGGTAAACCCTCCTGCTCCTCTTTATGCCTCCTAACATCCTCCTCTTCACAACAACCCTCAACCTTTTTCATTCCTTCCTCCTGAAGTTTACTCTTTTCTTTTCCCCTCCTTACCTTTCCTTCCTTTTTATACTTCATTTCCTCACTCCACTTTTGCTGTTCCTCTAGCTTCCTTTTCTCCTCATGCTCTTCTCGTGTTCTTAACATCTCCTCTTCCTCTCGTTTTTTCCTCTCTTCCTGCAACCTCTTGTGCTTCTCCTTTTTGATTTTCTCTTCAACCAGTCTTTCTTCTTCCTCTTGTTTCCTGCTCTCCTCTTCCTCCTGTTTGATTTTCTCTTCAACCAGTCTTCTTTCTTCTTTCTCTCGTCTTGTTCTCTCCTCTTCCTCTTTCCTGACCCTCTCCCCTTCGGCCTTCTCCCCTTCTTCCTTTTTGACCTGCTCTTCAACCCGTATTCTTTCTTCTTCCTCTCGTCTCCCCCTCTCCTCTTCCTCCCTCCTGATCCTCTCCACTTCCTCCCGTTTGATTTTCTCTTCAATCAGTCTTCTTTCTTCTTCTTCTTCCTCCTCTCGTATCCTCCTCTCCTCTCCCTCCCTCCTAATTCTCTCCGCTTCCTCCTTTTTGATCTTCTCTTCAGTCTGTCTTCTATCTTCTTCTTCCTCTCGTCTCATCATCTCCTCTTCCTCCTGTTTGATCTTCTCTTCAATCAGTCTTGTTTCTTCTTCCTCTCGCCTCCTTCTCTCCTCTTCCTCCTCCCTCCTGATTCTCTCCTCTTTTTCCTGTTTGATCTTCTCTTCAATCAGTCTTCTTTCTTCTTTCTCTCGTCTCGTCCTCGCCTCTTCCTCCCTCCTGATCCTCTCCCCTTCCTCCTTTTTGACCTTCTCTTCAGTCTGTCTTCTTTCTTTTTCTTCCTCTTGTCTACTCAGCTCCTCTTCCTCCTGTTTTATCTTCTCTTCAATCAGTCTTCTTTCTTCTTTCTCTCGTCTCGTCCTCTCCTCTTCCTCCCTCCTGATCCTCTCCCCCTTTTCCCTTTTGACCTTCTCTTCAACCCGTATTCTTTCTTCTTCCTCTCGTTTCCTCGTTTTCTCTTCCTCCCTACTAATCCTCTCCTCTTCCTCCATTTTGATTTTCTCTCCTCGTCTCCTCTCTTCCTGCTCCTTTTTGATGTTCTCCTCTTCAATATGCCTTCTTTCTTCTTCCTCCAGTCTTCTTCTTTCTTCTGCTAATTTACAGTCTTCTTCTGGTCTCACCCTCTTCTCCTCCTCTAACCTAATCCTTTCCTTTTCCTCTTGTTGACTATTTTCATCCTTGATTCTCCTTTTTTCTTCTCCTTGTGTCCTAACCATCTCTTGTTCCTCTTCTAGTCTCCTCCTCTCTTCCTGGGGCCTCTTCTCCATCCTAACACTTTCCGGTTCAGCTTCATCTTCTTTCTTTTCCTCCGCCATCTCTTCCTCTACCTCTGTCCAGGGCGAATATTGTTTCACTAGATTGATGGAATCAACAGATGGAAGAGAACTTACAGGGACGTCCTCCATGGATCCGTGGCCTGAACTTGACACACTGATGTTTGGGCTGATACAGAGTGTCCGCGGCTGCGGCTCTTCACGGTAGACATGACTTCCATTAATGCACAAGTTAGTCTGCTCTGCAGCACCACGTTTTTGGTGTTCAGCGAACGAATCTTTGCTTTCTGAGCTGCCTGAACGTTTGTGTACCATGAACTTGAATTTCTTTTTACCTGTAAGGACGTGGAAAAATAACAGGCATTTAATGACCGAATAACAGAAAATGCTGATTAGCAATAGATCTGAGATCACTCAATCACCTTCAGAAGAATCCACATTTAGACCAGATGACTGGCTGCCGCTCAGTGAAGAGTTCCTGGCAGGCAAAATGGACATGGACTGAGAGATGTTCCTCTGCAGGTTAGACTTGGGAGAAAATAGCTTCATCTGATGCCTCTTCTTTTTCTCATCCTTTTTTGCAGCTTTCTCACCATCCTTGGTTCCCTCCTCTTCACTGTCTGTCAGAACCTGAGTGAAGGATGGCACCACACTAGACGAATCATCCGAATCCTTTTTCTTGCCACGCACTTTGTCCTTAAACTTGCCCAGACGGGACCTAGATTTGCCGGCAGCAGAAAGGTCGAACATGCTGGCGGTCATGTTGTTTCGCATGAACTGCATATCCACAAGCACCTCTCCTCTGTCTTTGTCTGCTTTGCCAGTCTTGTCCAGTAATTTGAACCATCTGTTACAGAAACAAAAATTGTATTAGGGAAAAACATTTTTCAAAAGGCATGCTCACATATATAATCTTCTACAGTCTCAGAGTTTTAAAAAAAAGAACACATTCGTTAAGTTAACGTGTCAAAACATTTAGTTTCAGTGCTGAATTTCTAACAGTAAAAACATTCTTAGACCTGCCATAACTGATATTGGATCTCTATAAACTTTTTAAGGAGGTCATCCTTAACAGCTAAATGCAAACTTTTCTTATTTTTATAACTTTTTAGACATAAAATGATGCTATAAAACTGATGACAGTGAAAAAACAACAGCAAAGTGTAGAATCTGAAAGCTCAAACAAACAATGAGCTGAAAATCACAGATTCCATACAGTCATTTAATAGACTGTTATGTGTAGGTCAGTGTATAACAATATTGTTTATGAAGTAAATGTAACTATTTATTTATAGTACATACTGATGTCAAATAACAGTGTACTTAAGTGTATACCTGAGAAGAGATCAATGTCAAATTGTTTATTAGTTTGCTTTGATTTCAAGAATGATGAAAATCACTGGTTTAACAAAAATTATTTGAATAATCATTTAAACAAACAAAGTTATTGCGAAGAATGCAGAACTGTTAAAACGAGCTCACCAAGTTTGCTAAATGAAGCTCAGTTTGGTTTGAACATCAAGGCCTACTTAATATTTTCATACTTGAGTATATTTCACAGCCTGTACTAATTCTCTTTTACATGAGTAAAAGAGAATTAGTCTTTTCATACAATCACTAAGCAGCCTTTTTTTTTGACACAGAACAGAACGTATATAACTTTGCCAACAGTTTAAAAGGGAAGAAAAAACACTTATGCAATGCAAATGATTCAACTGATGCAATTCTTTCATTGTAAGTTAATGTTTAGTCTGTCAGCTACTTGAGGACACTGTGATGAATCAAACTGGAGCATGGCTCCGACTGTGACGGATAGAAAGAATCAATGCCAATAAGCTTCTCAAAGGGCCACATGTCCTTGTTCTTGGTTTGACCACCACATTTAGGTCTAAGTAGGCAATAAAAGAGAAATCAGAATAACAGTTATGAAACCTTGCTCTCTGGTTACAACCTCAAACAAGCATCACTCCTTTATTGTCTAAACTTTGTGCTGTTTCTACACCTGTGTCATAGTTCAGGAGCGACATAAGGGTCACCGAATAAGTTAACGGAACCACTATAAAAAGGAGCATTCAGCATAAAAAGTGCCTATCAGGCAAATATCTAAGGTCAGCTCACCGCTGAACAAACAACTCCAACTGAGACCCGACTTCCTCAGGAAATGGGGAAGGGATGAGTATGTGTGTGTTGGTGTTTGAGACATGTTTCTTTTAGTGAATCATAAACTGTTCTCAGAGTGGGAAAGAAGAAAGTTTTGTTCCAAGTGAACTGAATTGCTTAAAAGATCTGATTTTAAAACAGGGGAACAGTTGAAGCATCATGCATGCTTGTGCCTTATTTTCATTATTTTCCGCCACAGTTTACACTCACACCTCTTCCTCAGAGCCCAGCGAAGCAGTAAATTAATATACTGCTCTCTACTCGGTGGTACTAAGCGACATATGTTGAATTCCTCCCTGAGAAATGCTTCACATGATTGGCACAAACATAACAGAGGGAAATACCTTTTCCTGTCATTTGTAAATTGGATGAGATCGTTGACACAGATCCCCCGCCTCATACTGCTGTTGGGTAAGGAACCTGATTTGCAAATATCAATCCTTGACATTTTCCTGTGAGAGATGACTTCATCACTTGCCTGATAAATATCATGATATTATTAATATCATGCACAGATCATGCGTCCAGGCAAACTCCAAACCCTTTGAAATTTATGTTTTGACAATACAACTCTGCAGAGTTTGGTATTAACTCTGAGTTCATAACAATTAAAGATCCCTCTGACATACCAGTGTCATGTGAAAGGGGTCATTGTTAATATTAAAACATTGATTAAGCCTATAGTTAAATTAATTGTTTTGAGTTTCAGTTTCAAATATTACAATGCATTTAGAAAGTATTCAGACCCTTTTTCCAAGTTTATGTAGGCTGCAGGCTAGAATCATTCAAACTCATTTTTGCCCTCATAGATCTACACTTCATATCCCATAATAACAAAGCCAAAACAGGATGAGAATTGTTTGCTAATCTAGTACAATGCCCCCACCTGAAATATATTGGTGTTTCCAAAAGTTTTTTTTTAAGGCACTAGCCATGGCTCTGTATTAACATATTGTACAGCACAGTAGTAGAGTTATTCTTTTTTTTCGTGCTGATCTGCTATGGGCCATAACACAGGAAATGACGTCCTCACTAAACAATTAACAACCAGAACACAATATTGACATTGTTTCGGTCCAATGAGGATTTCCAGATTTCCTTTTCAGTTCTCTAGCACTGTAAGGAGCTTGATTGTGGCGTACTGTTGGTAGAGGAGAGTTTGATTCATTGCAAACTACTTTCAAATATAACCAAAAAATATATTTTATACAGGCCTTGTCCAAATCAATTACATTAATTCAGCCTCAGTAAATAGCTTGTTAAATTAGCTGTTAGCTAGAAACCATGAGAAGCCTACCAGTGAGGAGGGATCTGAACAGTTGTGTGTGTGCGCATGCCAGAAGGTTTATGTAACACACTTAGAATTTGAAAATACAAAATAATAGAACATGGAGTTGACATAGTTTAACACATAGTATAAACACTCACAACACACTGACCAACCAAAATTCCGCTCCACTCTTTCAAAATAAGAGCACTTAAGATAAACCACAAAACTGCTTGTTACAGGAAACATAAAATCACCTAGTGATAAACATTATAAATATATGTTTGTCATGTTACAAATGATAAGGAGTTTCAACAATTGTTGTAAAAACATAGTTTATCATGAATATCATTGTGACATTAAACAAAGCTTTAATTTCTGACTTATAAAAAAAAAAAAACTCCCCATCCTCCCCAATTTTTTTTAATTCACCATAATATATAGTTTTTACGTAATCCAGTCAAAAAGCAGAAGTGGTGAGCTTTTTCAGTTACAAAACAAAAAAAGGGAAATCACCTAAGTGATAGTTTGGGTAATAAGCAGTGGCCAGGCGCAGGAATTAAAAATGCTTTTCACTTATCAAGGTCTTTGTGATGTAAGCCTACGATAAATCTCCCACTCCTGTGAAGAGGAGATAGTGTGCTACTCAGCTGTACAGACAGTACCCTCAGAGAAGAAAGCATGAATCAGCGTTCTGAACATGTATTCTACGTTCTGCACAAAACATCCTTCCTTGTGAAGCTGGAGCTACTGATAAGACGCGGAGTGGATGGAAGCTTTTATCACAGAAACACAGCTGTGTGAGTGGCAGAAGAGCTGAGTCGAAAAACAACTCAACAGTGATAGTGTCCAAGGACCAAAGCTGTCCAGGGTTTCGTGCACAAGTTTACAAGAGTCCGAGAACAAACCACTTGAGGGCTCTCGGTCTTTCAGAGAGTGAGTGGCAACACCATTCTCACCAAATACTGGAAAAATAACACAAGTTCTCCCAGGAAGGAGCCCTTGACATCTTCCGCTACCTATTCATTACTGTCCTGTGGCACAATACATTTCGACCCTGTGCAAATACATATTTTAATCTGTTTTATCCAGGCTATAATTTGAACCTTAATCCAATTGCGTATAATGGTAGAACATCATTTGTTGAGCGTATCTGATCCATCCACACTTAAAAAAACAGGTGAAATTAAGCTTGATAAGAATCTGATAAACCAGCAGAACGAGAGAAACAGGCAGGACCAAAAGATCGTCATGATACCGAAAGTTTTGGAAGCTCGGATTTGGGTGTTAGAGCCGTCATCCACTCATCAGAGGGAGACGAGAGGATGACGGCACCTTTTATTTCATCACAAAATCACCTCTACGACCTCACAATTCTTTCTCCACATTAAATTACTGGGCTAAAGGGCAAAACGTCATAAAAGAGAGTGAAGAGCTCTTTTTACTGGAAGCTTGGACAGAACATTTACAGTGATCCTGCTCAGAACAACTGACTTTGCTTGTCTGTAGCTGTGACCTTCACTGTTTGCATTGATAACAGTCAGGAATGTGGTTGAAGGCCAACGCTTGATTTGATTTGCTCAAAAGCAAGGTAGAGTCACCAAGGACTAAAGAACGATCAATAGAAAACGCAATTTTAAGCTTCTTTCAATAAGCATTTTAAATGGTCAGAAATCCCCCTCCAACTTTAGGCATATTAACTGCATCATTTACTAAACAGTGTCTGATATCTGCATGCCAAAAATGTTAGACTCATCACTACAAAACCCAAATACATGCACAGTAAAAGTCCAGGGTTCGTCTGACAAACAAGCAAAATGAGAAAAAAAAGGCATTACAAAAAGTTAGTTTCAAAAATTAGTAATCAAATACGTTTGATGCGGAATTTGATACGCTCATATATCATTCATGACTGTTTTCCCTGTCGTAGTATGAGCAAGAAGCAAATGTGTTGTTTAATGATGACATATTTGTGAGCAGGAAGGACTCACAAAAATGTTGAAAGGAAGTGTGTGCGTGTTTAGACATTTAGTTTAGTATGCATGCTATTTTGCAACACGGGTCATACAGTAGAGGACTAAAATAATCAGAAATAGTTTAGAACTACAAAACATTCTCCAATCCCAGTGAACTGATGGCATGGATACTACATTATAGAATTGTATGGATATCTTGAATTTATCCTTTTAATTGACAGAGAACAAGTGGCGTTCTGCTTTAAGTAGCAGCTAAAGGTAAGACTACAAGCCTGAGAAAACTCATCACTGCTATTTTTTAGCATAAACTCAGGAGCCAGAGTTTTAAAATAAATCCCAGTTTGCCAAGTTTGCATTGAGAATTTACATCTTAATGTCTTATTTAGTGATTAGTATGTTGGCATGGTGAGGTCATGTTTGAGTCGTCTTTGTGGAATCCACCTTCCATCATTGACAAGCTCGGGGTGAAACACTGAATCCTTTTACTCACATCTTTGGCCTGAGTATGTAATGCTGTTTGATATCTTTGAAGGCCGCTGCTGCAGTAGCAAATCCTTTAAGCTGCAGAGTGCAATTGGGCAACATTCACAAGTCAGAGCCGGCAAAGCAAGCCTGAGGAGAGATTCATGTGTGTGCCATTGAATCTAAAATGTAAAAATGATATATAAAGACCTTTATGAATGCCCAATTTAAGAGAAACAATTATACTAATATGGTAATATCCAGTTTTTGCAGATCCAGCAGGCAAGGCAAGACAATCCTGATGGGCAAGCCATGCAGTTTTTGGGACTCCTCGAAACAATTTTGGAAAGGTGACCCCACATAACCTCATACTGGCAAAAGTGCAATGACAACAGTAAGCCCTTTTAAACCTACAAGAAGGCGTTGTATACTAGAGCAGGGTGCAGTGAAGCAGACATTCCTGTCTGGTCATCAGAAATAGAAAAAAACAAAACAACAACACCAGAATAATGGCAACTGGATCTACTAATTAGAAATAAAGACTGCATGATCAGATACATTCTATTGACATCAGTCTGTGCTGGCAAATGTTCCAAACTAGGTAGCTAGGTAACAGCTTATCAGTTTATTAAGCATACTGCTCCACTGAGTCACAGCCTCAGGCAGCATCCCCTCAAACCCCTTTCTCTTCAGTAGACACATTTTTAACTTAAAAAAACCCCCCACAGGTGTAAACCAGAAAAAGCCCTAAGAGTGCACAAACCTCTGCCAAGGCACAACAGGACCCTAGGTCTAGGAAAGATGTGCTTGATTTTTCTATATTTACGAGTCTTTTAAGATGTAAGAGTAAAATTTGCTTAAGAGTGACGAAACACTGTATTGGCCGTTGTGGCATGGAGCAAGGCCAGAGGGGCACTGTCCCCAGCTGAAATTTGATGAAATGCCCGGTCCTTATTTAGTAACTTCCTTATACATAGCCATTGTTGTCATTCTGAAAATGTGCACGGTTATTGGCTGGGAGCAAAATTCCACTTTGTAAAGATATTTATTCAACAATGTTAGAAGTTGTAACAATTCATCACGCTACTGTAAACAGCTTTAAAAAAACAACAACCTACAGCTGCAATAACTCATTGCTTTGCTAGGCTGATATTTAAACTTGAGTTCACTGTAATTATTAAGAAAAATGAGACAGCATTTGACACTGTCTCATTGGACTTTAGACTCTTCTGAATTTAGGAACATCTGTAGACCTACAGATTATTTTGCACTGACAATCTTGTATGTGCTCATGTTTTTTTCTGTTCTTTAACGTTATAATAGTTGTAATAGTATACATTACCTGTTTAACTTTTCCCTGACACGCCCATAATCAGCATAATGCTAGATTTGAATAAAAACATTGATTTATGTGACAGCCAAAGGTTTTAGTATGAGCACATATCTACCACCAGTAGACATAGTTGATATTATGCAGCTAAAATCCCTCTCCGAAGTTAAAATCCCATTTTGGGTCTACTGGCTATCCAACTGTGCCAAATGGAGACTCCACCAGGTCCAATCTCACAAAAACTGTGTTAAACATGAACTTTGTGGTATTTCTATCCTGTTTGATGCACTTTTTAGAGTAAGAGTATTGTTTGGTTTCACAATTTTTAATTTATTTGGGCTATGTAATTCAAGCGAGTCTTAACATAAAAAATTATGTAGAGAACAGGCTTAAGTTTTTTAAATATTACAACTTCTTTCCGCTGTTCTCTCTAAGGAACGGCCTTTCCTCTATATCTCCTTCAGTCACACTAACTAACTAAACCTCTCTCACCACAGCCGAAATCCTCTTCTTTCCTTCTTTCTCTTGACTGGCAGCACCACCTCTAGTAGCGTTTTATTATTAAATGTATCAGCATATTTGGGGGAAAAAGTAGAATTTATGGTTTTTTCTTAGCATCCCAGTTTAAATTTCAAATTCAATTATGAAAAGTAGAAATTTTATTTCCCTAAGCTTTCTGAATGTGCAGGAATCCTGTGCAATTTGAATAATATGTTAATGAAGGTGTCTCTGCTCAGAGCTCTCAAACAAATGGTGAACCAGGAATGACGGGAGAAATACAAACGTGGCCCCTTTCTGTCCCCTGATTTTGAATACCCTCGACCCACTACAGACTCGTGGAAAGGCCATATACTAAATTATAGACAATGATCATGTATTTATTTAAAGTATTTTATTTTTTCTTTGAACTTGTCATCATGGTCAGCTGTAGGATGACTTGATTTTTCAAAGATACGTCTGCTGATGTATTATTCTAACCACGTGACTTATGTATATTTAAATATCAGCTGAGGGTATTCATTGGTTAAAGATTTAAGACTTTATTGATTAGTTGATTGACTGAAATGATTTCCAATGATTATTTCCAATATTTAATATCCGACTCTCAACATTTAGAAACATCGTCTGAGTCCAACTACTTTATAGTGTTGTTTTCTTTGAAAATTAACTAAAATATTTGGGCTTTGGACCGATGATCAAACAAAAACAACTTCTCTATTTGGGATCTTGTGATGATGAGTTCGTTTAATCGAGAAACTAGTGTTAAAGTGCAGCCTTTATGTTATTGATCGGGATGAAGTACTGTTGTGCGCACTTACTTTGTCTCGTTGCGGGTTTTGTCCTCACTGACCTGCAGCAGCTTTATGACAGCTTGTCCCAGCAGCTTATCTGGACCCACCAGGGCCCGGTGCAGGACGTGTACGTGCAGCGTGGAGCGATCCGTTTCTCCTCCGCACTGATACAACTGCGGAAGGTCAAACGTGGCTTCCTCCTTCCACACCGGTGCCACGCTTTTCTCCATGACCGAGGTCCGAAACTTCTCCTTCCCCACAACCATGACCGCGTACGCATCGTTCGTGCCGCTCTTCCCCTTCGCCCGGAGGCCTCTCGCTTGGAGCACCGTTACCTGCACGCTGGTGGGACACCACTGCTGCTCGGACAGGGACATCCCTCATCGGGTAGATCCCAGACACAAGTACACCGACCCGAGTCCACTGACAAACTGGACTGCAACAAGGAAAAGTTTCCTGAAAGGTTCTCTGGACTTGCTGAAACCGCTTATTGGGCGTGGCTACACCAGGACACGCCCTCGATGTGCAGGATTTTTTGAATGATATTTTTGTTGTTGACTGAGTAGAGAATGTGGCCCAGCAATCATTTACTGGATCCAAAAGGTCACACCTGATCCTTGCTGAAAGCTGCCACACGTCACGAGCATAACATCAGCTGCTTTCAGAAACACAGTGCCAGCTGATTTAAGGTAACAGCCAATCAAATCCATCCGTTTGCTTTGCGTTGATTCAAGTCTCTAATGCAAGTGTTGTCTGTAAATTTTTTATTGATGTTGACCCAGTATTCTTCGTTCTACACCATCTCTCTCACCTGGGTCTGAAAACATGAGACAGGTCCGGGACAGCTGATACTGTTTGTATTCAGTTTCAGGTGCAGCTCCAGTCTGGACCTTAATCAGGCTGCGCCTGCATAGATTCTCATTACACCTGCACATCATGTGGATTGAATTATCCTACCTCACATGTGGGTTTTTGTTATTTGCTTTTATCTCATTGGACTGAAAATAATAACAATATTTTTTCCTTCATTTATTACATGTTAAACAGTACATAGTCGTGAAATTTATCTATGCATTTAACCCATCCTTGAGGGAGTAGTGGACATGCCCTGGGGAGCTGAGGTTTCAGGGTCTTGCTCAAGGACCCACAGCCTGTTGCATCAGGGGCTGGGCTTGAACCCTGGTCTTCTGGTTCAAAAGTAGATTTCATTAAGTTTACTCCTCAATACAAGCTAGAATCTACAGTTGACCAGAAAGGACTAGGTGCTTATGGATAATGTAGTCATCTTAATCTTCAAGGGACCAAACTGAGATAGTTTGGACATGTGCAACGAAGGGATAGTGGCTCCAGGGCCGCCCCGACCAAAGCCCTAAGCAGAATTTGGTTACAGTGACCACCCACTTTGTATACTCCGTATAAAAAAGGTAGCGTTAGACTTAAAAACTTAAAAATGCGTCTAACATAAATGAACAAAAATTAATAAATGAATAAATAAACCCCAAATAAACCTAAAATAAATAAATAATTCTGAGTCAAAAAATAAAATAAATATATATGTTAAAAAAACAACCTAAAACCTAAAATAATTAAATTACAAAAATATAAAAATGATAGCAGCCAAGTCCTAATAAATTATGGTCACAAACAACATTAAATAACAGAATCAGAAACAGTTACTTTAACCTTTAAAAATGTATAAATAAAAACAATAATATATAACCCAGAAGTTTTAATTTTGTTTACTTCTCAGAATGATCAGTTATTTAAATTTTTTATTTTTGATGGAGAGCTGACTCCTGATGTTTAAGAAATACAATATATTCGAGCAAATATCCTCTGCATCATGGTAAATGTCAAATTCTACAAATTAAGAAAATGCAGAGAGAGAGACAAAATCAACATCATGTCTTATCTACCATGCCTGAAAACATTTGATCTCACTTGCTCTTCTTCCTGGACTCCAGCATGGATTAACATGCAGACACATTTAGAAGCTTGATCTCATTAGCACTGTGATTTCAAAGTACTGGCACTGCCACAGTGTCTGACTGTGACATAATCAAAGGCACTTTGATAGTTCCTTGTGAATGGCTTTGCAACCCTTATAATTTTCTCTAAAAACAATGTAGTTTAGATGTCTTTAACCAAAGTCAATGTTTTCTAAGTTCATGTTTTGATCAAATAAACAAAGTTCAAATGGAAAAATTACACATAACACACACAATGTCACAACAGAACTTTAATCTACTGCCATTTCTCAAAAATACATATCAAACAAGCAAGATAAAGTATGCATTTTACACAACAAATGTTCAAATTGCAAAATATATTATCTTTTTTTCTTCTGAGTCTATTAAAAAAATAGACTGTTAAAATCAATACAAATTCCTACTTTTGAGAGTTCCACAGTGTCACTGCGCGAGATGTTTCGATATAAAAATCATTCATCCGCTTGTAAATGACGAAAATAATTACGTTGTATTCATTTTATTATTGTTTTCTTGGGGCTTTGTTGATTTTGTACCGTTTGGTTAAATTATGAAGGCGGATGCTTTTATTTTGAAGGAAGAGCTATTATTTTGTAAGAGAATGAGTTAGGAAGTCAGAATAAATTAGATAACGGTTACAATTTAGAAATGTCTCTTCCAGAAGACAGGAAAGTCATGCCTTTGTTTATTCAGCACCTGATTAAAAATTCCAGGGCTGGTTTGTGGTTTAGTTTCATTTTTGAGTAATATTGAGTTACGTTTTGATGCGTTTTCTTAATAGTTTTACTGAGATTGTGTTGAGAATGCATGCATGAGTGAGCTAGCTGAATTGGTTTATGGGCGATAATACGGCAACATTCTGTTGTTATTGCTATTCCTTGGTTGAATTAAACTCACTGTAGAATAAATTAATGTTTAAGGTGTAAGGCTTGTTTTGCACTAACTGCAGTGTATATTAATATGGGAGAACGCTTTTAAAGTTGTATTTATGTGGTTTTTATTTGTTTTCTTCTTAGTTCACAGCATGTTTTGGAGCTACATCGTCAGAAATAAAGATTTTGTGAACCATCCGTTTTAGAGTAAGACCACCATTCAACCGGGGATGCTACACCGCCGTCTGAAACCCGACCGGTCATGGCAGTAGGCCGTCCACCCTGAGTCTTGGATCTGCTCGAGGTTTCTGCCCGTTAAAAGGCAGTTTTTTCTCACCACTGCCGCCAAGTGCTTGCTCATGGAGGAATTTGTTGGGTCACTGTAGATAATTATATAAAGAGTTTGGTCTAGACCTGCTCTTTCTGGAAAGCACCTTGAGACAACTGTTGATGTGAATTGGCGCTATATAAATAAAGATTGATTGATTTATCCTCATTGTTTTGTTTTGTTTAAGACTTGCTGGTTTTTCTCTGGATTCTCATCCTCTAAATCTTTGATCCTCAACTTTGGCCCGTTTCAGCCCCAGTCTCTGAGAGAACACAGGTATGAAAAGGTTATTGAAGACAGACTCAGAACAGTTTCTTCAGCTACTTATTTGACAAACAACTGAAAGAAACAGCCAAGAATGCACCGCACAGATTCTGACCAAAATTTGTGTTTTTTGTGAGAATCAGTGTCTGCTTTTGCTGCCACAGGCAACATGTCTTTCTACAATCATCAGCAGGTATTGATGTATTTAATGACTGAAGGAGAATTCACAGCCAGCTCCTCTCATTAGCATTTCTCAACTTTTGAATTGAGAAGTTGGAGTAGCAATAAAAACAAAATTAAGTTATGTCAAATAAACACACTTAGCAAATGAATCATGATGTGCAGGCAGGATGTGTCCTACACGTTCTCTTAAGAGATGGAAAAAGTATGCAGACTATGACTATGAAGACGGTAACTTTCCTTAAATTAATAAATGACAGCACTCAGAAGGGAAATCAGTAGAGCTCAGACCTCTGCCATGGCCAAATAGTCCATTTTCATTAAACTAATTACAAGCAAACATTCCAAATGGATATGGAGGAAAACATGTTTTCCACAATGGAAGGAAAATTCGGCTATAAAAAAAATAATGGATCCACACCAACATCCAAATATTCCTTCTATGGCCTGTACCCTGCCCTTCCACCAAAATATAATTAAATGATGTGTAATTGATAGAAAATGCTACAGAAAGTCGAATCTTGAATTCTTGAAGGAAGTGGAAAAATTCCTCAATCCACCCAATTATTCACATCTGGTGGAAAGACTTGACTCTTCTACCCTGTACTACAGAGGCCAACAGGGGCAAACACGTTGCAACTTTAGAAACATATGTACTCAAATAACATGTGAAAAGTTTGTGTAGTATATCTGTTCTAATCACTAAATGATGCATTTAAAAAAGTATGTCCGGGGAAGTATCACTTTTAAGTCAGACAAACAGTACGATGAAGATGTTTGCTTTACTGGCTGCGCATGTTTTGTCAAATTGATGAAGGTGTTTTCTTTATTTGCATGTGTTTTCTTGGTGCTGGCTTTTCTGCGTCCCGCAAGCTGGTTGGAGGTGACGCCTTCCTGCCCGGATCAGATGATGGAGATCCTGACGGCAGATTGAAGAGCTGAAGACATTTAAAACCCAAACAACAAACACAGTTATCACTAAGGGCCCATAACCTTACCTAACCAAAATTAAAAACAAAAGACAATAGTAAATAATATACTTGCAGGAAAAGACTCCTTAAAAACAACAAAATAGCCAACAGATTGGCTCAGGTAACAATACTAGAATCACGGTTGGAAGCAGGGGTGGGAGAGAGCTGGCCGACATCAGCTGGTGTTTGAAGGCTTCTGCTCTCCCTTCAGCTGTATGGATCTCCATCATCTGATCCAGGCAGGAAGACGTCACCTTTCAGGTTTTAGGTCACCTGCTGACCTGGAAGGCAGCACCTCCAACCAATGACACAGCTAATGTTCCTGCGCTGGTGACAGCAGGAAAAAGAGCTGCCACAGAAAATAATGATCAATACAACAAAAGATTTAGGTCATAGCAAAGGTTATCTTGATTTTCTATACTATGGAAGGGTATAATGGCTCCAAAATGGAGAATAATCTCCACCTTCTTACCTTTAATGAAATTTCCTGATCATTCTTATTACTAACACTATTTTTTCCTCCACAACTGTAAACTTCAGTTTCAAACTCACCAAAAGAGATCCC
Organism: Lophius piscatorius; assembly: GCA_009660295.1. Lineage (NCBI taxonomy): Eukaryota > Metazoa > Chordata > Actinopteri > Lophiiformes > Lophiidae > Lophius > Lophius piscatorius. The sequence continues at coordinate 21,908 of VRLP01001625.1, read as the reverse complement.
CTAATCCTCCTTGAACAGCGATGGCTGTTTTACTCTGTTGGCAAAATGCACCGCTTCCTCCTCTTGCTGTAGAAATGTAATGAAAAAGAAAAGGTGGAAAAGAAAAAAGTCGGATAATATTAACAGATGCTCAAAAAACTGTTTCACCAGTTCTAGTAAAACATACGTCATTGTTGTGGTCATGACAAAGCGTTTATCTCTGGGTTCATGGGTGGCCTTTACCAGAAGCTGCAGACAATGGCCCAGCTGCTTATCCTCCCCAGCAGATAACTGACCAAGCCAAACTTACTGCTGTTCCAGAAAACATCCCCAAACCAAGGATCATATCTCAAGATGGAAACACAATCAAGCATAGAGACCAGAAAAAGGAGCAGAGACGAACAAATAGAGAGAACAAACTCTTACCTTGATAGCAACTGGATAGATGGAACAGCCAATTTCAAAGCTGCCCTTTCTGAACATCATCACTTGCTGAGGCAAGTGGCTGGTTACCACAGCGAAACCTCTTAACAACAATAAATTAAAGTCAATGGTTTCTATACGTATTTCTTTAAATGTATTACAGAGTGGCTTCCCTTTGAAGACCGTTTTTGAAATACTAGTTTAATTATGGGTTTAGTTTGAATTGATTTGATTTACCTAATTCACAATCTGCCAAACGGTCAATTTCTCTTTAAAAAAAATCCTCACCTTTAAGTAACTATTGAGGAGCAACATGAGCTCTGAGAATGTGCAGTTCTACCTTTTGTCCACTAGATGTCTGTCTTTGACCTCTGATCTTTCAAACCAGCTGTGAGGCGAGGATTTGACCATTGCTCGCTGGATCATTCCGGTCAGGCCTTCGTGTCCCGGGCCAGTCGGAGAGATTGGTTCAATTTAAGATCAGCTCACAATCAACATCACTTGTCATCCAATAATTATTTTAAACTTTCATTAATCAAATGTATTCAGTGAGAGAAACACACAGACTTTCCTACCACAGGGTAACAGCCATCATTGGCCAAGATGGTGACGTCAATAGGTGTCGTGTCATTGGCCACGCAGAAACCACCATTCTTCGGTTTCTTCTCACAAAGTAAAGAATATGGTTCAACACACAACTTGATAAAAAGATAAAAAAATGTCCCTTCCAAAAACAAGACATTACGCCCCAACACAGTTCAATGCTTCAACGCCACAGTAGTCTTGGAAATGTAGAACTGTTGACTTGTTAACATAAGCGGCCTCTGATACAGGGTTTCTGGAGGTTTCAACTATTTACATTTCAGACTTTTAAAGAACATTTATTAAATTTAAGGTCCTTCTCACTTCCATACTGGCTAAAAAATTATTCTGAATGAGAAAGAATATTTATTTATGTAGTCCCTTACTGTCAAAGTAAATTAATTTCTTCAGAGAAGTTTGTGCACTCATTGGTACATCTCCGTTTGTGTTCGCTGCAAAAAACAAAACACAACATATTTTTAAGCATGACAAATTCAAAAATTCAGTAAAACTGAACCAGTTATTAACCGATTCACAGCTTTAATGAATCTTTCTGCATCTGTCATCAACCCGTATGTGAGCTGCTCTGACCTGAGAGGCAGCAGGACCCGGTAGCGCATGAGGACACCCAGGCCGCAAAGGACACTGAGTCTCAGACTTATATGACTGAAGATGTAATTGCTTCAAGTTAGTAAGTTCCAGGTTTCCAGTTCCTGGGCTGGAAAGCATTTGTTCAATTCATCAATAATGCTCTCCCAATGCTCCGTCAGAACTAGAAGATATCAGCCATCACAAACTCTAGCTCAGAGCGCAGGTAGCTGGCAGAACCTCGGAGCTCCTGGATCCCTTGCTGCAGTGACAACGATGGTTGTTTGGCAATATTCCTCCAGTGCCAAAAAAAAAGTGAGACACAAAAATGTCGCAAAAGGTCCTGATTTTTCTGTGTTTTGCGCTGAAGAGCTTTACAAATTGCTGCCCCAATTGCTTGGAATACCCTACAAACAGACAACACATTGCCAGATGTAATTTCTATGAATGACTTTGCTGTTTGAAAAGGATGTAGACCACCAGACCATTAGACAGTGTTGTTGTACTTGTGCTTGATTTATTTGATTACGGGATTTAGATCTCTCTACCTGCACTTTTTAATGTGATTCCATTGTGTAACTTTTATTGCTGTTTGTATCCATATTTATGTTTTTTTCATGCTGTGATATTCGTGTGATGTAATTTATGCTGCTGCTGCCTTCTTGGCCAGGTAACCCTTGTGAAAGTCGCTATAGAGTGATGACACCGGGAACTATCACCTGGTCTGCTCTTTCTCTGCTTCAACAAATTAATTCCGAAGGTGGTTGATTCCGTACACTTCTAATAATATAGTGCAACAATCAGACACAAATCTTACCACAAAGATCTTGATAAGTGTCCTCATGTAGAGGGTACAGATACCCAGTGAGACTCCAAGCACTGCTGGCACAATTATGAAGACAAACTGCACAAGGCACCTGCCCACAATGCTGTCAGCAGAAAATGGAAAGGAAGTCATGCTTTTTAACAGCGGAGGAGAGAATAAAGAGAATGACCGCCACAGTGATATCTGCGGCTTTAAGACGAGTGTTCTAATCTGTATGAAGCCTCTGTGTCTGAAGATGATGCTGGGATGTACATCAGGAGAAGTCTGAAGCCTGATAAAGAAAGAAAAAAAACAAACATATATCAGCTTTAATTAGTGATAACATTATAATACTAGGGACTGGATAAACATTGTGATTGGTTGAATTACCTTTTTGAGCAACATCATACTTTGCTATTGGCCAATATATAAGGCCAATGTTTGGAAAAATGCAGTTATAGTGTGATTCCCATAATGCAGTAGGATGCAAAAATTATTCAACTACATTTTTTAGGTTTATTGGTGGAAAATACTATTACTTAGCTATTACAGGCCAAGGTCAGGTCAGGTCAGGTCAGGTGAGGTGATCAGGATGCCTCCCTTCAGAGGTTTATCAGGCACATCCAACTAGGAGCATACCCCAGGGTAGACCCAGAACTCGCTGGAAGGACTATATATCTCATCTGGCCTGCAAGCCCCGGGATAGGTGAGAGGAAGGGGTAGATCCAGGATAATTCACCAGTTCATCACGAGGCCAACACATTGAGACAGACAACCATTCCAGCTCACATTCACACCTACTGGAAAGTTAGAGTCAACGGTTCCCCTTTATTTTATTATATCTTTTATTTAACCAGGTAGAAAGCCTCTTTGAGATTAAAATCTCTTTTGCAAAAGTGAGCTTGCAATGAGAGCAGCATATCTTTTGCCACCAGGAACAAAGTGGGGTTCAACGTCTTGGCTAAGTAAATTTCAACATGACTGCGACTACACACTGTTAACTGTAGGAAGTTGGTTTTACTAACAAACTGACTAAACTGACTTATTTTCCTCAAAATTAATAAGTAGATCATTGAATGTAAGATGTTTAAATACTCTACACTGCAAATGATTTAAGCAACTTAAATTTAACGATCTGCTTTATTGGACTGGAGAGACTAAAAAGCTAAAATCAGTCTCTCCACCCTTCAGAACAGAAGGCATAAGGGGGGTTTAGATGCACCAACTGAAACCCTAATTGAAATGAAAGCAGATAAACTGTTACGACATTAAACACTCTGACGTCCCCTTTATCACTGCACCCATAAACACCACGACTGTTAAAAAATCCACTGATATCCTCTACTCTTACCGCCTGATGGAATACACTCAATATTACAGACTCCCAATTAGGACCGTATATGTTGTTGAGTCAACATATGGCACCATACTTCCATATTAATAAAACAACCCTTTGTTTCAGTTCATGGGAACAGAAAGGAATAACACATATCCGTCTCATTGATCGCATGCTGTCCGTTGTGCCCTAGCCGCTCTGGTTTGTTGCGTCTTTGGGGATCGCTGGATGGCTTTCCTGAGACTGGCCTGCTTTGGGGTGAAGGATATAGCTGCCCCTTGGCTCTCCTGGTCCTAAATCTGGGTGGCCAGGCACTACAGGCATCTTAATGCTCAACGCTAGCCTAGCACATGAACATACACTAGAAAGGGGATGTAAAATAGCACAATAGGTCCATGACATGTAGACCCCGGTGGGACTCGAACCGGCCACCATCCGATCTTCTGAGGGAGCAGTGGGCTAGAAGCACCTGGGTATTTAGGGTTTCAGGGTCTTGCTCAAGGACCACATGACATGTAAATCCTGGTGGGACTTGAGCCGGCCACCTTCCGATTTTCCGATTGGGAGACGGCCGCTCTACCCACTGAGCTACAGCCACCCCTAAATTACGGTTGACATGGCTCGTGGTGCCTAACCCACCTCAGGGAGCGGGGTGAACTTTGGCTGTGTCATTCAGCTCCTGTGCCTCCATTGCCCTCACTCATCGGCCCTCCCGCTGCGTGTCTTGGTTCCTGGGGAGGCTGGTGGTTTTTAGGGGTATGGGCTGTGGAGTGCCTTGTGGGTGCTATGGTGGGGAGGGAGCTGCGAACTATGTCTGGTAGTGCCGTTGCTATTCCCGCTGCCTGGCCTCTCGGCTCTGCTGGGGTTGGGTGAATGTGGCTTGGCTAATGTGGTTGGGTGGAGGGTGTGGAGGGGGGCAGTGTCAACCAGGGTGTCGCCCTTTGCACTGGTAGGGGTCTACATGCATGATCCTGGTCGAACTCATCAGCAACCACTACAACCCAATCTTCAGCGTCAATTGGGCCCACCAGTGGATGCTGAGCCAGTGTTTGCAGCCAACATCACTGCTCTGGGTTTGGTTCTTGGCACTCACGAGGTTCTGGGCTGCCTAGGGATACACGGGATGCAACAGAAACCACTACTCTGCTTATTAGTGCACCTCTTTTCATTACTGCATGTGCTCTCATCTTTGTTTGTCTTGTTTTTTGTGTCACAGCCTATTTAATGAGAAATAATATATTTTTTCTTCTCCCCATTATGACCTAATTTACAAAAAGGCTCCATGCCCAGCATCCATGCCATACACCACTGCTAATCCAAAAGCTCAAGAATAGTTGGCTCCAGTATGCAATCAACCGTTTGGATAAGCCACAAGTTTTGTAGTTCGGTTCAGTGGAGCGATGAAACAATGATCAGTCCTATGGTATCTCTGGAGGAGGGAGAATAAAGCATATGCAGAAAAGAACACCCTACCTCAAGTGAAGTATGGCAGCGGTTAAGTGATAGCATTTTTAGGTGATGGATTCTATCATGTATCAGAGATCTAAGGAAGGAAAGTAGAAAGATGGAGATTGAACGATCCTCAGCATATAGAAACGGCCATCAAGGTTTTATTTCAGTTTCACTTTTACATTAATTTGATTAATTTATGGACTGAATTCAGAATGAAAGAAGATCATTTATATTTTAACCAGACTCTATATATTGGAGATGTTCAAAATGATTTGTTATTAGAGTTCTATATAGGAGTAAATGTGTCTGGGTCCTAGCACACAAGATGCTACATTAGCTAATGGCTAATAGAGCGGTAATGGTTATTGGGCTCTCACCTCCAGATTTTCGGTCAACCTGAGTGGAAGGAAGATGGTGACAGACACATAGGTAGACGGGTCTGCTGTCTCTGAAGACTTTTAATAGCTTTTACCTCAGACTGAACTGTTTAGAGTTGTCATGACAACAGGTGGCCAATAAGGCCTGCCGTCACTCCACCGTGGGATGGAACTGGTCATAATGGGATCACAGTTTGGTGTTGCTAGCAGATATGGACACCCCCACCCCCAGTAGTTATTAACCCTCTGGATCCCATTAAACAAGCCGGTGTGACCTCTGACACTCACCCTAAGCCTAAATGTTTTGGGCTTTTGTAGGCTCTTGTGGTATCCTAAGGTGAATTAATTACTGAGAGGTCATAGAAGTGATGCTCTGCTGCAAAAAGACATCGTACATTGGCATGTTTTACAATATTTAATGTGATTTATGAAGGTTTAGGGCTAAGATTGGGAATCAATGCCAAGATGATCTCCAACTGCAGAAAGTTAAAATCTGCATTTTGTTTTGAATGGGAAAAATAAAATCTATGTCGTACTTAAGTATTGATAATAAAATAAAGAAATGAATAAATATTTCTTGTTTAATCTGCTTATTGCAAACTCCTGATGAATAATATTTGCAAATAAACCTAATATAACATAGAGGTTGGATGATTTTGATATCAACATTTCATTCCAACACAGACATGCCTTTGGCCCGCCTCTTGCCTTTATGTTCTGAATATGCACAACTGAACTACGGTGTTACTGGCTTTTTTTCATTTCTGTGTGACAATTCATACCAACATATTTTGATGTCAAAACTCTCACACAAAATGCATAGTCGGCAGGTCTGCATACGGTTTGAATGTTGGGAACCACGTTTTTGTCCCCAAGGGGGGAGCTGAGCCCTCGCAATACATCTGTCAGATTAATGTAATACAATACCACTCATATGGACACACATCCACAGTGTGTTACGAGCATTCTTTTTATTATCCAGTTCCAATAAAAACCTTTATTTTTGTATATACTCTGCTACAAATTCCAGTTGTTTCTTGCATGCATAGTTTCACACATTTAAGACAAGCAAAATCAAAAAGCAGGATTTCCCAATAGAAGAATATCTTTTCTTTACAACATGTATATACCCGCCATATTTTTTTTAATAAACGGTAAACCGTTAATGTAGCTGCCCTGGGTATCAACCAGCATTTGAAGGAAAACAAATATATATATATTATATATATATATATAATATATATATATTATATATTATATATATATATATATATACTGCATACACATACAACACTTTCTTTGGCTTTTTTTTGCATAAAGAAGGAATATTGCTGCTTCTTCGATGAATGAAGGTAAGAATGTGAATGAATTGCTTTTATATTTTTTTGAGATTATGCTATAAGGGCAGTTTTTAGATGAAGTTGATTGTTCAATTCATTGTGAGGTATTAAAGTGTTTTCAAAGTGTAAATGTTGCAGCAAAGGGGAAATAACTGTGGACTCAGTAGACTCACAAATCCCCAATAAACAAGTATAACAATAAAATCTCTTGATACAAATTAAAGCATTAACAAAGGCTCTCTGTTACGTATAGTTTAATGCACTGTTGATCACCTACTAATGTGGGTTGAGGTAAGAATAATCTGTTAACCTCTGAAGGTATTCATGCAGAACAAAATTCAGTCTTAATAAAACCTATGTGTAATTAGAGAAGGCCTATTACGGGGGTGACATAGAAATACGTACAGAGAGAAGGATTCTTTGCAGATGAAGGAGTTGTTTGCACATTGAAAGTTACATATTTAAATAACATTAAGATAGGCATAATCTTATCAAAGTAAGGGGAGAACTGTGTCTGTCCATACATAACAAATACTCGCTGTACATAACCAGGGTCGGACAATAATCTTAAGGGACATAAGAGACAGGATGAAGCAAAAACAACACAGATTCCAAACACACAGCTTTGAAAGAATCACAGGGAATATTTCCATAACGTTATACTGTACTATATTATAGACATGATCCACTGTATGGATTTGCCGGCATAAAAGTGTTGATCAAATATTTTTTCTGAATTGCTACAGATATTAGTATGCTCTAGTAGGGCATGGACAAAATAACCCATTATGCTTTACCAATGAGTCAACAACTGCATCATCATTACTGAAGGAAAATAAGCATTTTAAAATATACTTTGAGAAAGTCAGATATGCAGACTACTGCAGCATGGGTTTAGGAGTGCTCCTGGCTGTAGTTGGCAGTCTTCAGTTTCAGTGCGAGGTTGATATGTTTTGATTATCTTGTTTAATGTCAGTTACGGAGGTCAAGATAAATCAGTAGTCTATGCTGGTCTTCCACTCCTCCTCTTCCTCCACACCAACAGAGGATCCGTGCCTTGTGTCAATGTGCTGACTCTCTGTCAGGAACTCATCGAGACATCATTCGCACAAATTCTATGAATTAAAAGATTTTTAGAAATTGCTTTACAAAATGATTCAAAACAATATCATTTATAAGGTATGAAGCAGACATGAGAACAACACCAGCCCTTATCACATACATCTACTACATGCTTGATACCTCTGCTTGTGAGGTGTTGGGTGCTGAACCTGTTAATACTGCTGCTCTAGCTGAACCCCAGCAATATGTAAGTGCTCTATTTGTAGCATTGGATTTGGCTGCCAAATACTAAATATAAGTCAATGATATATATAATCACTAGATATTTAGAGCCATTGGATTGCATGAATGAAAATATGCAAATACAAACAATTTTCTCATGTACATCAAATCAATATTTTTATATTCCCAATGGAAAACATGTTATGTCCAATAGAAAAATATAAACTTATAAAACATTAAATGATATGAAGCATAAACTCTACTGATTGTTTTAGTGTTTTGTTTGTACAGTTTGAAATTTGAAACCATATTGGGTCAGTCTGATCACTGTCCTGGCTAAGTAGCTAGAAAGAAGATGAAGATTACTGCTGTAATCAATACTGGTGTGGCACCAATTACTGAGCTAATATTGACTGTTTTCTTTGGTTGTATCACGTGAAATGTTTATGGTTCTAACATTTTGGTTAAATTTTGTTATATTTCGGTTATTGTTACTGATTGATTAATTCAGGATAACTGTTAAAATAAAATGAATACAGAAAAAAATACGTGTTGAAGAAGACGAGCTGCGCAATAGAGAACAGCATCACTTTCAGATTTTTACCCCTGACACTATCTATGCCTCTTTTTCTCAGAGGTTATTCTTTGAGATGACTTAATCATTTGGAATGGAAATAATCCGACAGGCACACATACAGCCTTCATCCCCTCATCTCACTATTTCCATGGTGTTGGGATATAAAAGACACACATTTGGGATTGCTGCTTATAATTTGAAATGCGTGTGTGCATGTTCAAGAGAGATGAAAACAGACTTGCCAGAAAATAACGATATTGTGTAAGCATTTTCATTACAAGCTCTAAACGAAATAAAAAAGGTGCCGTTGTTGGCTGCTAAATTATCAACCTATGCTGTCACTGCATAGGATTCTTCACCTTCAAAGTCGACATGTCCGTCTCCATTGAGGTCAATGTCTCGAAGGATGTCCTCAAGATCTCTGTGTCCAACCTGCAAAAGTCAGTTTATGGTGAGGATGTGAAGTACACTGTAAAAGCCGCCATACTAGAAATAAGCCAAATATTCTTCAATCCTAATCAAATTGTCTTACAACAAGCATAAAACCTCTGCAGGCAGCAGAATATTCTCGCGTTGGAGAACGTTCTGCTGCCTGCAACATCATCCAGCATGACAGGTTTGGCGTTGGGTCAGTGATGATCTGGGGAGGAAAATCCTTACTCTTAAAATAAGGAAAAAAAATCTTGTTCCTCTGTTGAGATATTATGCAAAGCATAATTCTACCTTCTTGCTGGTTAAAATGAATGATACATATTTTCAAAATAAGATTATTTTCAAATGTGAAAAATGCTTGACAAGCTTGTCTTCTTTTGAGACAAGAATAAAATACATTTCCTAGATTGCTTCTTTTTTTTTAACTTCCTTGAAATCCCTTTTTTGCAGTGTGGCATAAGAGGCATAAACTCAGGCAAGATACAGACACATTTTGTGATTGATGAGGACAGAATCCAGTAGCTGAGTACCTGCTGTCCTAAAAGTTTCTTCATTGCTTCTCTGAGTTCTGCTGTGCTGATCTGGCCATCGCCATTGGTGTCAAACTGACAATAAGAGAAAGAGACAAATTTAATGAGAAGGGAAAAACAGTACTTCTAACATATATTCTTAAGCTTGAACCAACCACTATCAGAATAGCTTCATTAACAAAATTACAATTGGACATCCCTAGGATCCATCCATCCATCTATCCATCCATCCATCCATCCATCCATCCATCCATCCATCCATCCATTTTCAACAACCAGTTATTCTATTATGCCCAGAAAAGCATACTATATAGTTTCACTGTAGAAAAATGTTTGAAATATATATGTGAAAATATATATTGGTTGAAAAGTATAATAATAACAATAAAAATAATAATCACGATATTATCATATCATAAATATATATATAGATAAATGAATCTAGTAACAACATACTGATTGCAAGGATAATAACATGGTTATAAATCATTATTTTTCATATTTATCATACATGTTTGTTTTTTCAATCGCTATAATCATTATGTTTCATTTCCATTCCAATCAATTGGGAAATGAGTTGAATGTCCACAACTCTGTAAATACAATCAATTTGCTAATTTGTGTTAAGTCTTTCCTCACCTCCTTGAATGCATCCCTCAGCTCTTTCACACCGATCATGTCTGCAGTTTCAGCCAGAAGTTTGGGCCCCATAAGTTCCACAAAGTCCTCAAAGTCAACATGTCCTCCCACTGTTGGGCAGATTTAAAGGAGGAAGATGGGTTGACCTCAGTGGTACTGAATTAAAAGGTATATCGTTGTTAAATTCTTATTAAATTCTTGTTAAATTTGTAGCTCTTTTATATATACATGTAGATATATACATATAGATATATATATTCACACACTGTATGTATGTACACTGCATATTTATATATATATATATATATATATATATATATATATATATATATATATATACACAGTATATATCCATTCTACATCGGGTTCATGAGCAAGACCCTGAACCCAAATGGGCACTTCAATGGGTGGGTTCTGATCCTTAGCGGTGGGTCCAATGCAGAACTTGCTGACATTTTCACTTACGATTCATGTTAATCTGCTGGCTCAGTTCTATCAGCTCCATCTCTGTTGGCATGTAGCCCATTGTTCTCATGCAGTTTCCCAAGTCTTTACAGCCTATAAAACCATCTTTGTCTTTGTCAAACTCCTTGAATGCCTCACGCAACTCTGAGATCAGAGAGAGAGAAACACAAAAATTACCAGAGAATATTGTAAAAGTTATACTTTGGATTTCGCATGCTTTATTTTGAAACATACCATCCATTTCCTCTGGCCTCAACTGTCGGTCCTGTAAAAGATACCAGTGTATAGTTAAGATCCAAATGCTGCTAATATTTTTATATATCATCCGTTTAAAATGTATAACATTCATGGCACAATATGCTGCAAAATAAAAAAAACAGGCATCTGCAGGCATGTGTTGCTAAGTGCCAAGACTCTGCAGGATTGCTTCCATTCAAAAAGGAAGTGCTGAAAGGTGAGATCATCTGCTGAAGGAAAAATGTGCAGACCCTTGGCAAGCTGTTAAGAAAATAATACAGTAGGAGATGGGATTAAATCAAAATAGCAGAAAGAAGAAATGTTAGAATGGTTATATCTGTTAGTATTTGATTGTGTAGAGGGATCACACTTGCTTAATTTATCCATAGTGTTTCTCTGTACGTTGATAATATGTATGCCTTAAAGTCATGCAAAGTATGAATAATTCCTCATTTTCCAGTACACTGAATTAAAATGACCCTGTCTATTATGAAACAGCAATGTGAGAGCTTGTCATCAAATATAGTCGGTAACAGCAATCATCCACAAAACATCACTGTTTTCTTCAATAACAAGACCTTGACTGTATTGTCACTGCTGGAAATAGATGAGGAGGATTACTCATCATGTAAGGAGCATTTTTTTTGCTATCACCGTGACCCTGCTTTAATAATCCCTCAACCTGCTTCATTTCTCCACCATATTTGTGAGTGATACAGCCTTACACACACTCATACACACACAGTCTTACAAACTATTCTACTCTACTATCAACGAGATACTAAAATAATTGCAAAACATCTTCTTAGTTCCATCAATTGATATGCAGAAAGTGCTGCTATTAAGATGAGGAGTGATTACTGCACTCATTCACCACACATCTCTGTTACTGTGTGGACTGTGGTACTCTCTCGCAGTGCATGCAAATGATATTCTCTGGACTTACGTACAGCCTGCCGGCTCTCAGCGAAGCCCTTTCGTAGAAAGATGCATGCAGGACCAAGAACGTTGTGCATGTTGGCTCCATTCTGGGCCAGGGCCACTAGCGGCTCAAGATAGGCCCCCCCAGAACCCCCCTCCTCACAGGACTGCACTGCTTTGTAGCTCTTCTTCTTGTCCTGGAGCAACATCCAGGGAAGAGGGGCCAGATACGGAAGCAGGGGCAAAGACAGGGTGAGAGACCGTGACTCAAACTGTGTCACCACGGATTCAACATTGAAGGTGGGATGGAGGAGGAGGGGGTATCAAAAGCAGATCACAAGCCGGATAAGAGTTGACAGACATATGCCTGTCAGTCATAGAGAGGGGTGGAGTCAGTCAGGATGGAGGAAAGCACGTCAGTCGGAGGGAAGAGGTTCTAATTTCAGATGACCAAAGTAACCCAGGGAATCTGTGAGTCTGTTCTGTATGTCGCTATCACACAACAAATCAGTATATGGGCCCTGTCCTGACCTTACCGTCCTACTGCGTCTGTCTCTGCCATCGTCTCAATACGTGTTATATGTTTGAATATTTGAAACTAATTGTTTTGTACTTTTATCGTATTTCATTCTGTGTCGGCTCATTGTATTTGTCACCAGTCTGTTATTAATACTTTTATCTTCCTTGTTGTTTATATATATCTGATGTTTTTATCTTGCTGTTTTTTTCCTTCTTCTGTCCAGGCACTGCGGATGAAAAATAGCCTTTTGGCTAACTCTGGTAAATTTACAGAAATGTTTATTAATGTACAATGTCCCTGCCAAATAAACCAAAAAAAAAAAGAAATAAAAAATAACCCCAACCAAGCTCATGTGTCATACATCTGTGATTCTTAAACATTTTTAACCTTTAGAATGATTTTTTTCAGCTAGGTACCCCCTGATCAACAAACATTTGAGTGGGGATAAATGCCTGAATATAGCCATAAAATACAGTGCCGTGTAGGTTACTTGCCATCTGATTTATTAATGAAAGCTAAGGCAACTTCATTCATATAGAACATTTAAGCAACGGGGCAATTCAAGGTGCAATACAAAAGCAATCAAGAACACAGTGACATTGTAACAAATGTAAAAACATTAAGAAAGATTACAGTAAAGTATAGTAAAGACCGAAATAAGCCGATAAAAAAGCCATGGATGAGGTAAGGTAATAAAAGTTGTATTTTCAAATAGAAGGAAGCAGCATGAGTACAGATGAGACTGAGGATGTCAAAGCAGTGTTTGCTCCATGCCAACAAAAGCTCAGACTGAGCAGTAGAAACCTATTTTCCAACATGTTTACCTCCTTGAACAATCCATCTTCCCTACTAACCTAAGTACACACAACCTGTTTCAACACCTACATAAACTGATATAATTACACAGAGAGAGAGAGAGAGAGGGAGAGAGAGAGAGTGAGAGAGAGAGAGAGAAAGAGAGAGAGAGAGAGAGAAAAAGAGAGAGAGAGGGAGAGAGAGAGAGAAAAAAAGAGAGCCAAGTGTATGATAACAGTCTGAAATTCGGAGAAAAACCATAATTAAATCATGTGAAATTCGATACTAAAATGATACTAATTCATTGATTTTGTTTTTGCGCCTTTCATTCAGTTATCAGACCATTTTGCTATCTAGCGTTATAACCTGTAATAGTGTTGTTAATTCAGCTCATCGGCAAATAGGAAGCTATTCTATCTTACGTCATTTCTAGCTAGCGAGCCAGAAGGCTAACAACCAGATTGATGGATGGCTATTATTAACTTCAACTGGTACCAGAAATGTTGATTCTGGCCGATATTTCTCAAATGAAGTTAAATCAGAGAAGATGAGATGTCTACAAGATGAATGATTTATTACAACCGCAGATGTCTAATGGGTCTATTAGAAAATCTTTGGCGATCAGACTCTTCCGGGAGATTGTGATTAAAGGGTCTCTGCCCTGAACAGCAGCATGAAATATCCCGCCTCTGGAGTGTGGATACTGGTGGTGGTGGCTGAGGACTCTGCTGAGGCTGATGAAAGATGAAACTGATGGATCTTCGAGGACTAGGTGGAGATGGGAAGGTGGAGGGCACAGGAACCAGCAGCATGCAAGTACTAGATGGATAGACAGGGTCATATTTGAGGACAGCAGCTGATGGTGATGAGGTGATGATGAGGCTAGGTATACAGATGTGTCAGTGATTGGATGGAAAAGCCTACCTGAAAGAGTGCCTTTGATATCAATAAATGCCCTAGGCTGTGAAGCAGGTAATTGAGACCAAGAATGTGTGAAAGGTGAGGACATCAGAGTCTTTCTGACTGAACTTTTGCTACATTTCTAATTATGTGTGTAAAAGTCGTTTATTTTTCACACGTCCCTCTGGGAAATCTCTGGAAGTCTTTTTTATGTTTTCCAAGCCGAAGAAGCAGTAGCACATAAAGTGTTTTTTTAGAGCTAAGAAGTGATGACTGGTGACTCCAGCTGAGACATTTCATTCAAAGAATGAAATGATTCCACTCAGTCTTTATGTCCACTCTGGCAGGAAGAAGAAAACTTCACAGCAGTTTTTGTACAAGGCTGTTTCACTCAGCGTGATGCTCAGAGCTCAGAGCTACCAAATTGTATCTACTCACAATGCATCAACAGAGTATTCTATGACGTACACAGATTAATAAGCCATGAAAACAAAGGCTCCAGAATCAGATAACTCTGAATCTACAGTGGTAAAAAACATATGATTTAGTAGGAAGACAGCAACTTGTCCTGGTTTCACCTTTACCTGAAACCAAGCAAAGGTGATACCATGGAGCGTGATACGCAATGATAAAGAAAATTTTAAAGACAACACTCTTTCGTGTATGTATGTGTGTGTGTGTGTGTGTGTGTGTGTGTATGTGTGTATTTGTGTAAGTTGGTTTAGACTGCTACAGAGCGCACATTTTTAAATACATTTTACATTCACAACTATGAAAGGGTGCAGAGAGTGAAAAAGATTGAGAAATGCTGGTCCAGACGATTGTCCAGACAATAAGGCCCAGTTCAGCCATCCGTTTAATCATAATCACCAATTAGCCTGTCAACCAGAGGGCAAATGTTGTTCTCACCGAAATGATCCCAATTACTGAGAGAGCTGCCAGTTAATTAAAAATGGGCAATCACGGCCTGCCAGTGGACATAAATATAATTGAAATAAAGTCAAATAAGGTCAAACCGTTGCTCTGACTAATATTTGAGTTAGAGAGGGAAGCAGCATAATCTGACACTAAAAGCAAAACACAAGACATTGAAGATGGATATTTCATGATCTGTAAGATTTTACAGAACATTTTCTGTCAAGTGCAGATGCTTGAGTGTAAGCAGTAACATTTTTTGTTCATAAATATTAAAATGTACATCCTTAATGAACCAAGTATATTCACTGTCAGTACATATTACAAATGGACTGTGCTTGCTGCTTGAATCGCTCAGACATGAACAAGGGACTTCTACACGCAAACATACTGAAAACTTAATGTACATACATGTACTAAATCAGAATATACATACGATAAGGCATTATGCTCTCTCTGTAAATGACCTTCACACTCCATCTGTGATCATGCCAGTGCTAATAATGCCAGGTCATGCATTACTACAGTCCCCACCACAGGAACAGATGCCCACTGGGTATCTGATTTAGTGATGCATGGAGCAAGTCACTATATTGTGCCTGAAAAATGCTATGAAGCTGTGCACAAGTGGTTATATAACCAAAGAAAAAAGAAAAAAAAAACCCAATATCATAGAAAACTGAAGTGGACCAAAAACATCTCCAGAATTCCATTCCATTTTTCACAGATGGCATCTTCAGTTGCTTGTCATATTTTTCTTCCTCAAGGATGAGCAGCTTCAGATAGGAGGGTCAAACCTATTTGTGGGAATGTCTGCCTGCTACGCTGAGAGTCTGTTCATGCATACACTGATACAAAAAACGGTTCTTCAGTGACAACTGTACAGCTCTGTTTCTGTCTAAAAGACTCAATGGCAGTGGTATAATGAGCTAATATAATCTGACTTGGTTTTAACAGCACACCTGTTCTTGACATTTCCACGGACTGGTCAGGTGCTACAGATGCAGGTCCAACAGGGTAGCATGGCGGATTTTTAAGATGGTATCCCTGCATGATACAATACTAGTTGGCTAATTTACTATTTTACATTTAGCCTCATCTGAATTGCATACATCAAAAAAAACTTGATATAGCTCCACAACTATCAGGTTTATTTGTAAAACCTTGGTGATGGACATGTAAAACCTAAGATCATTTATATTCAATGTCAGTAACATTGTACATGCTACTATATGTAAGTAATCTGTGATTAAACCAAACATAAAATGTAAATATTACTAACCTCGCATTATTTGTTTTTGATATATAAAAAAATGCTATAACGTCTTCAATAATCTTCCAGACGATCTGAGAAGAATCGAAAATGTAGATATTTTTAAACCAAAACTTAAATCTCAATTATTTAGTCTGATATAGATATTTTTAAACTAAAACTAAAATCTCAGTTATTTAGTCTGGCTTTTATATACGGTTTTATAATTTCATAAATGTATTCATATTTTTTATTATATTTAGAAATAATTACATGATATTATTATGCATTTTTATTCTCATTTTATTGTTATTTATTTATTTTGTCATTTAATTTAATTTATTTATATATTTAATAATAAATAATAATGATACATTTAATTTATAACACACTTTAGATTTGGATCAAATGTCAAAGTGCTACAAGGTAAAAGCAGATAAAAGCATCAATAAAAAATATTAAAAAAATTCTATAAAAATATGACCAAAAAGCAGCAATGTTAATTAAAAGTTAAAGGTTCTGCTAAAAAGGAAAGCTTTAAGTCCTTTTTTAAAAGTCTCAGTCGTCTGTGGAGCCCTCAGATGGTCAGGGAGGGCATTCCAAAGACGAGGGCAGCAGAACAGAAGACCCGATCACCCACGGTGCTGAGCTTAGTCCGGGGAAGGAGGAGGCGCTATGAGTGGGTAGAACGGAGGGATCGTGTTGAGGTCAGTGAGATGGGTAGTTTGTTAATATTTATCTATTTTACTCTATTAACATTTTACAATCTATTTATAAACACTTAAATTTGTGTGATGTATAATTTTAATTTTATCATTTCATTATTATCAGTAGCATTATTCTACTATTACTATTATTAATACTAATTTTATAAGTATTATCTTAACTTCCCATGCATCGTCTTGATTCCACAAATGTTTTTCTACGTTCATAAGGTCTCCAAATAGATCCTAGTATTTTTCATTTCATTTCAACTGCTTCATTTACTTTCTCCTTTCTTCTCTTTGTACCTGTAATGAATATTAGATAAATGTTTACTTGTTTTGATGTTTGCTGTATAAATAAAGGTAATGATTGATTATATTGCATTAATAATAATAATAATAATAATACATTTAATTTATAATGCACTTTACATTTACCATTAAACCAAACAGTCCGTGAATTTACTCAGAAACTTTTTAAAACTACTGTATTAAATTTGATAGAGATACCACAAACTTCATGTTATTGTACACATTTTTTTGTGGGATAAGACCAGGAGCATTGACCATTTGGACTATTTGGATAGCCAATGTACACCAAAATGTGCCGAAAATGGTATTTCGACCCCAGAGAGGGATTTGGGCTAGTAAATGCCACATAAATCCACTAGAGGGAGCTATATACACATACAAAAACCTTTAGCTGTAGACATAAACCTAGGGTTCTATTTAAATTTAGCATTTTGCACAATAAAAATAACTTTTGCCAGACGTAAGATTGCAAAAATCATCACCTACTGATCAAATAAATCAGGCACTGAACGGGATCTGCGTTTTTATTCTATGACATAGGGGTCAGCTACAGTCCCCAGTATCAGATCTACTCAAATCTCATCAATCTGCATTGTTCTTAATTGATATTAGCCCCATGCTACTGTGAAACAACACTGTACACTACAAATAAAATAATAATAATTATAATAGGAATAGAGACAATATTAACAATAATAACAATAACAATAATAATAATAATAATAATAATAATAATAATAATAATAAACTCAGCTACACCAGTGTGATCCCAATTCCTCGCCATCACCTCATCCAAAAGGTCAAGCACCCACAGCACCGGCTCTTCTGACCTCTGAACAGGTTTCAGTGACATACAACCACACACTAATAAAAGGGAAATCATATCTAAACAAACATATCTTCAGAGCGAAGGTTCCCATTTTCGCTGCTCTTAAAACAATGTAATCCCTAAGGTACATATACAATGAGATTGAGAAGATCACTGACTGAAAGGTAGAGAGAAGTATTCATCCTTAAATACTCCCAACAGTTAATGTACACAGTTTTAGTGAGCACCTCGTCGAACAGCAGGCAGGGCTCAGTCAGTACTGGTCCAGTCAAACTGTCCTCAGTCAGGTTAGGATACACCATTTGATAAACATGCACAATCAATGGATTCAAGGGGTGAGAATTCTCGCCGCAGACCTTACCTTCTTGCTGAAAACTTTAAGCGACTTTACAGAGTTTCCCATTGCAAAAAAGGTCTTTGTCTTTTTTTTAATGTTTTATCTAACTGTATCTGTTTTGGTGTGGCTGTTTTTAAGTGTACGTGTATGCATGTGTGTTTGCATATGTTTCCAGGCATGCAGCGAAATAGGAGTGATTAGAAAGGGAAAGAGGGTTCAGTGGGTCACTGGGTAAAATAAGAGGATATCTGAGAGAAGGCAGGGAGAGGAGCAACAATATCATAGGAGGGAGAGGAGGTGGGAGGGAGAGGACGAAGGACTGCACAGGGGAGAACCTAGAAGCAAGAACGATTGGAGGTACTAGGGGAGTGACCTTGAGACAAAGGAAGAAATATGTATACAAGAACAGAGGATAGATCAGGAGGACACAAAGAGCAGTGAAGGAGTGGAAGCATGCATGTGATCGGAGCTAGATGCAAGCGCCAGGAGTACAAAAACCAAGATTGCTTATTCATTCCATCCTCTCCTACAGTGTCTCTCCTTCCTCCCTCCCTTCCCTGTACCCACTCCCTCTCTCTTTCTCTTTCACTCTCTCTCAGCTCGTCTCTCCCTTCATTTTTCTCTCTCTTTCTCTCCCCCACTCTCACTCACCCCACAGTTTTAAACCATCTATGTAAATGCGACAGAAGAAGCTCTTTTGGACGAGCATTTTACCTTCCCCTGAGCGAGATGCTGCAGACACTAATCCAAACATGCACAGCCACACAAACATGCACACTCACACTCACCCACACACACTTGATTAAACACACTTGGATGCGAGGCTGTGGAGCTAAAAATATAACACACGCTCTCTCTTTTCACCCCCTACTCTGCCACATCTATACCCACACTTCCCCCAGCATCCAGCATCCCTTTTCATCTTTCTCTTACTGAGATGCACACAAACACACACACACACACACACACACACACACACACACACACGTAGCACCACACACTCCTGTTAAGAATGATGGGCATGGCCTCAGCTCAAAGTCTAAATGTGCAAGAGAAGACAGCAGATTCTGAAACACCGAAAATACAAATCAAGGGTAGTGCCACTCACAGTTGGGCATAAACTGTTAAACTTGGCAGTAAATATGATAGACATTAATACGGAGCCAGTGGCAGCTGAAGAGTTTAGAACTTTGGGAGTAAGGAGAGATATTTTAAAAAAAATCTGAACTATTTAACTATTTGTTCATCAGATTAATGATCAAATATATGTTTTTCAACCAATGTCAAAAAACCTTTTCACCGGTAACCTGACAGACTTATCTAATACATGTTTATGGCAAATGCACCAAGTGATTTTATGTTATCTCTTACCACACAGTTTTGTGGTTTAAGTTAAGTACTCTTACTTTGAAAGATGAGAGTGGAAGTTGAGTTGGAGACTTTTCTGAATGTTCTTCTAAGATGAAAAAACTAAGTATGAGCTGTCCTGATGTAACACTTTATCACCTGCATCAAATTTTAATCACAGCACCTTATAAACCTTTTCCACAGAGCTAGTTCCAGAGCTAGTTCAGAGCCATAGGCTGACTTAGTACAAGTTCTTTGCTTTTCGACAGCCTGAGCACCAGCTCCTGGCCCTCAAAAGTGGCCAGACAAGCACCAACTCTTTGCTGGTCTAGAGGAAAGAACTGATTATGTCAGGAGCGGGGTCGGGCTTATTGTGACCAACAAGACCGGTGCAAACACTGAACTGCAATTTTTAAAACAACAGCCAAGCGAGTTTCATCCGATAAACTAGCAATCATTTTTTTATTTTTAAAATAAATAACAAAATTTTCTTTTTTCAGCTCAGGATCTCAATGTAGGCTTGCAAAGCCAGGAACAGCACTTGCATGGAGACAATGAGCTCCTCCATCTCCGTTGTTGTGCTTGAGTATCGCGTGAGCGTTGTGGGTAAACCGACGGTGACATACTGACGTTATACGATTCGGTAATGTCATGGCTCCGATTTGGCTCCTTGCCAATAAAATATGGGTTCTTGGGAGTTGCACGAGTTGAACCAACTTAGCACTAGCACCAGTACAAGCTCCGAACTAGCACCAGGTTATTTTTGTTGGAAAAGGGGTATTTGATACCCACCTACCAAATATCCACATTACTACACGTGCACACAACTCCTCACGCACTCAAGTCACTAGGATATCATGTAGTGATTCTCAGAGACGTGGGCCCTACATGAATTTGGAGTTTATTCTCCAAATTCTGACTTTAAATTCAGAATGTTACATTATAAATGTATAATGTAACCGTATTCACAAAATCAATCCATGCTTGCTAGTAAGCTTTTCCAGGCTTCTAGCTAACTGCTAATTCTTTCTTTAACACCCCGCTCATATATATTTATATTACAATAATAAAAATAATCAAACTTTGTTACGAGCAACATTATTAATTTGTCTCAAGTCTACCTTTTTTTTTGTCTCCAAACTATAATTACACATTTAACAATAATACTTCTTTCTTTAGTCACCAGCCAAAACTTGCATTTCATCCATCGTAATCAGTTTTTTTAAAACTGATTGTTTTTACCATAAAGCCGAAAGTTACATTTTTTTATGATATAAAGTAGAATTTTCATTTGATATAAATGAGTCTCCAAAATTAATTTAAGTTGAAAATACTTATTTAATTGAGTGTTCCTGGATGAAGTAATTATTTATAAGTTCCTGAACAGTTATCATTTGACAGTGTAGTTGTCAAACCTAGAAAGCAGGTTTGAACTGGATATCGGGTTATTCCATTAGGGTGTTGTAAAATTCCCTTAAACAACACGGTGGTTTCACCTTTTTCAGTGCTGATCATATATCATTCTGTAAAGCAGCTGTACCCAACTTTAGAGGCCAGGAGGTCCAAATTTAAACCACAACAGGTGCAAAGGGCCGCAACTTATTGTTAACATATATTTGTACCATTTTATTCACTGTATTTACTACTGCTGTATAATATGCTGTCTTGCTAGACATTTTTAATGCATTCCAAAGTATCATGGAATATTTAACAAAATATTCTCAATTTGAGTAACAAATGTAGTGTAGTGACTGCATTTCCAAAGAGGTCAAGTGTCGGTCAAGCTGCCGTTTTATTTAATAATAATAATAATACATTTAATTTATAATGCACTTTACATTTGGATCAAATCTCAAAGTGCTAAAAAGTAAAAGCAGATAAAAGCATCAATAAAAAATAAAATAAAAATAATAACTATATAAAAACATGACCAAAAAGCAGCAATGTTAATTAAAGTTATAGGTTCTGCTAAAAAGGAAAGTTTTAATTCCTTTTTTAAATGTGTCAGTCGTCTGTGGAGCCCTCAGATG